>PVHP010030089.1:0-22723 GCA_004024765.1 Zapus hudsonius
TGTGTGTGTGTGTGTGTGTGTGTGTGTGTGTGTGTGTGTGTGTGTGTGTGGTGTGTTTGCAAAGGGTGTGGCATAGTTTATCATTGGACCAGAAGAAGAGAAGGGAAATTTTCAGACATTCACCTGGTTTTCTTCTTTGTCTCCTTTTATACTCTTGCTAGACTCCCTGTCCAAGGTTTGTTTCCTACATCCACAGCAAGGCTTCCGCTGTCTTTTAATCTCTTCTGAAAATGACCTCACAGACATACATATGTGCATCCATCCCCTTTTCTCGGTGACTATAAATCCAGCCAAATTTACAATGAAGACTAAAATCCCAAGTGACTGCTGCCTTAGGAGTCTGTGCTGGCCAGCAGCGGAGGGCAAAATGGAAACACACATGAGTAAATGAGAGTGTATACTAAGAAGTAGAATTGGAGTCTGTTACTCAGACATGATCTGAAAAAAATATATTTATATATCAGACTCACTAACCTAATGGGATTCTCGGTGAAGATATGCCAAGGCAAACAGGTCTCACCTGGGGGATGGGAAAGAATGAAGAAATTGATCACACATCAAGATAGATCATATACCAACTGTGGGAGGTTCTGCTCAACTGATTTATTTGGCTTCTTGCTAAAATCAGATTTTACAAGGAAGTACACATTTCTGTGGAGAAAATTCAATAGCCTTATTAAAGTTTAAACAAAGAATCACTGTTAGCTAATGTGGATTTTATTCCAAACATAGTAGTTCTTCTTATTGATGGCTTTCCTGTCTAAAGCTGAACGTACCCAAGTTCAAACACAAGTGAAGAGGTGTGGTGTTAGAGACAGAAAGAGCAAGAGAGTGGGATAAAGAGAGCGAAATAGTTACTTCATAGAATTTATAGCATATTAAATTGCTGAAATATTATCTTACAGTTATTTATTGCTGGAATCTTTTACTGTGTCTGCTTTATGAGTTAAACTTCATCCTCAGGTACACATGAGTAGAAAAATGCATAGAATAAGAACAATCCTATGGTATCAGTTTCTGTCATCCACTGAAGTATTAGAACATTTTAATGGTGAATTAGAAGGAGATACTGAAAATGAGGATTCCATAATTAATTTTAAGCATGGATTGACAGATTCTGACACAAAAATGGTAATAAAATACTAAGAGCATTAAGAACCAAAACAACTATGATTTTTATGCAAGATTTATAGTGTCCTAGGATGGATTTGAGTATAATTCTGTGTATTTTTTATGTTTTTACTCCACAGTACTCACAGAAAAGCTATGGAGGACTTATAAATGCCTCTGCTACAAAGGCAGAAACACCAGGGAAGTTAGATGTTGTGTCTCAGATTACATGGCTATTATTTGAGGGTCATCTGATTCTAGATCCTAGCCAGTGCTTCCTAACCCCTACCACAAATCTTTCAAGAACATATTCTAGAGGGCTCGGGAGATGGCTCATCAGTTCAGAGCCTTGCTAGAAAAGCCTTTTGACTAAGGTTTGATTTCCAAGTACCCACATAGAGTCAAATGCACAAAGTGGTACATGCATCTGGAGTTTGTTTGCAGTGACTAGAGTCCTTGGAGTTCTCTCTCTCTCTCTCTCTCTCTCTCTCTCTCTCTCTCTCTCTCTCTCTCATATGATTGAAAATAAATATATAAAGAGTATATTCTAGACAAATTATTCAAATGTAAAATACATTAAAAAAGAAGATACTTGATTTATTTCCAATTCCAAGCTCTAGTTCTAGAGATGAGAGTGCATGGAGATTTTTTTAGGAACCCCTAGCACCCACCTCAATTATTAAGGGGCTCACAACTCTTAATTAAAATCATGACAGTGAGTTTTTCTCAAGTATCAAACAAACAAAACAACATCAAGCTAGAGAAGAAGGCCATGGGAGGAAACTGAAGCCACCCTAGACGAAAGCGAACAGCGGGTTCCTCTGAGTGTTTCAAGAGCTAGCACCCTATCAGGAGGTGAGCAGAGGGGAGCAGGAGGGAGGCTAACCCTTGACAATCAGTGAGTTTGTTGAACCTCTGTGACAGAGATTCTTTTCCTCTAGGAAGCTGGGTAGGGAGTCTCCTCTCATCCCTGTTGGAAAACCACAGGACATGGCAGAAGATAGACTCCATGTTCACCATCCTGAGAATTAGGGCAGAAAATCACAGGGAGCCATTTTAGGATTCTGCCAAGCATACGGACCATATGGTTTCTGTCAAAATGACTCAGGTCTGCAAGCTGTAATGCAAATGCATCCAGAGAAAATATATAAATGAATGGAAATGGCTGTTTTCCAATAAAACTTTATTTATAAAAACACTGGAGGTGATCTGGATTTAACTCATGGACCATAGTTTGGCAAGATTTGGTCTAGGCAAATACTACAAGCAGAATTGATAGGGATAGAGTCACATTAAATGCACCATGAAGAGATCCAGCTGAACAAACCCCAAAGAAGAGAAATCTGGGCATCAACTCTGTTGTGTCAACTATCTATGATACGGCAAGTGATTCACATGAGAAAATATTCTGGAAAATGTGATGCTTGTCGCCAATGAGTTGCTTTCAATGTGTAAATTCCACATTTAAAACATAAAGGCATTATCTCTGACTCTGAAGAAAAATATAAAAGTGATATTTGCTGAACATGAGTGTGACAAACAGGTGTTAGAAAATTTTTGATCAGGAAACTTTAAATATTAAAGATATTTCATGCAATAATAAGAAGATAGAATTTAAGCTGGAATTAAAAATGTATGCATGCAATTAAGTTCCCCAATATAGCAATAATTGTATCTGGTGGTGTGACTTCATCCTCCTTGAAAAATGATTGACAACTTTATTAGTACCAGCCATAACTGCAGACAAGTGGCTGTCCAGGTTAGGATGTTCCTCTGTTGAAGGAGAGCAGCAGGGAGAGTAAGACCCTCATTTGAGATCTCAGATAAACCCTGCACACATGTAGGCAATGATACAAGAGGTCTCAGGGGAAGATGGAGTATATAGAAGGTTAAAGATCAAGGGACAGTGTGCACCACCTATCCATCCATAGGTTAGGATGAAACCTTGCAATTTGGCATTTTGAGGTCTCCATGTTCCTGTAAGTAAGCTCTCACCCATGCTTTGTCAGAAATCCCAATAAACCCAGTGGTTTGCCAATGTAAATGGTGTAATCAGCCTTTAGTTTGTCAGGGGTGCCATGCCTGAGGGAGCAAGCGTGCGTAGGGTAAATCTCAGAAGAGAGTTCAGACAGCGCATCTGTATAGCTGTGAATCAACAAATATGAAAATATCTGTATATACTAGTGTTATTTAGCTATAATTGCATCATGCCAAGTGTTCATGAAAAGGTATAACTTTTTATGATTTCTAAGAATTTCTGTTATGACCTCAACTTATGTTTATTTATCTAAAAATTCAATTATTTTAGGACAAATGCTGAATATCCTTCTTGCTTTATTGTTTAATGGATTTAGACTATCACTTCCTTAAAGAGTGGATCAGTGGCTTTGTCTGTGTTGTGATCCATGAACTCATATCTAGTGTTAGGAGGTGTTCAATCATCATTTTATTTTTTTTCTCTGTTAATTTATGATACCATCATTAATTGCAGAAAGCAGATTGTTGTGTTTGAATAAAGTCGGTTGGTAGGGATGCAGCGGATTTACTTTTATCAGTGGACACTCCTACACCCATATGTTACATAAAGGTTGGAATAAAATATCAAGTAGAAAAATGTCAATTATGATGCAGTAGCCCATTGAACTTGGCACACTTTCTGAATAGTATGACCCAATGCAATTAAAAAGACAATAATCATTGGATTTCATATATCTGCCTCTCATGACTCCAGATCAATGGATCCTCTCAGTATTGTCACTCGTGATTTTTTTCTTCTACTTTTCTAAGTCAGAGCAATCTTTTCCTAAAACCTTGTGAATTCACTGGAGATAATCAGAATATGCCATTGACTTAAAGTCTGTTTTATGAAAAACACATACTAGCACAGCAATAAGTAACTACCTAAGACAAAAATGGCATGAATATATAATCTACATTATATTACCTTTCTGGAATGTCAATCATTCTTTTCACAAAAAATAAACTCCAGGATGTTACTGTTTATGCCTGCTTATTCAATACATTTATTCTCTTATGCCACAAAACATATCAGTTTTCAGCTTGTTTTACTTCTTGTACACTGACTATAATTTCACAAGAAAACCTGGTAGTATTTTTCAGACTTAAAGACATTCTTATATAATGACCTACATAAAATAAATGTTTCTCATTTATCATATAAATGAATGTAATTAGGATTCAATGTTTAAAATGACCACTTGTGGTCTCAGGAGATGGTCTGAGAGTTACAGGCACTGGCTTGCAAAGCCTCTGACCCAGTTCCATTCCTCAGTACCCTTGTTAGGGCAGATATCTGCATAGAGTGTCACATGCATCTTGAATTGATCTGCAGTCTCACAAGGCCCAAGCACACCTATCTTCATGTTCTTTTTCTCTCTCTCTCTCCTTGAAAAACATACTTTAAAAAGACGACAACTTGTGTAGATTCATGGATGATAGAATACAGTCACTTCAGTAGCATCGCCTGAGAAGCACTCTCATTTCTCATATTTCCAGTCCTTATTTTTGCTATAGTGTATTCATAAGATATAAGTTAGAAATAAAATGTGTAGAAAAGAATGTAAGGAAATTGCCTTGAAGGAAGTGCTTTATGCCATCATGGAGTCCAGCTTTGTCATCCTAGAAAGATGAAGAGGTGGCCAGCCTCACGTCTGCCCACATCCAAACCTTCTCACAGTGATGACTTGGTTTTGGCCTCACAAGTCACAGAATAAGTCATACTTCCTTCATAGGAAATGTACAACCTTGAAATACCTAGCTGTAAGAACTGGAGCTGTGTTTTATGTCAATTTCTTTAGTTGATCTAGGTGAATTATTAAGAGACAGTGACAAGACCACTTATCACATAGAAATAAAAGGAATAATGAGAATAAAATAGCAAAATCTCAACAAATATGTCCTACGTGATAATGTTTAATTCTCACATAAATATGTTTTAAGGAGAAATACTTTAAATTATGACATGTTTAAAAACTATCTGGTTTGTGTATTTTCAAAGGTTCTGAAAGATAGAATAAGCATTTCTTCATGAAACACCATATGTTTGGCCTACTTTGCAGGTGAGATTGAAAGACAACATCAGGCCATTAAATCAGCTTGCTGTCTTCAGCCAGTTCTTGCAGAGGAAACAGTGAGTGGGTTTAATTTAAAATATTCTTGAGTGACTGCTCCAGCCCAGCTCAAAGAGTATTTCTGAATATAACAGACTTGTAATCCCCACTTATTTAAACACACATTTATCTCAAGATCTATGATGACAGTATTTTACACAAAGCCCTATTCCAGAATTTTTAATTAATTTATGTGAAAGACAAGAGAAAAAGTAGTGATGGAATATGTGAATATAAGAGATAGGAATAAAACAATAAAGTAGAGAGGGCAAACCATGAAGAGAGAGAGAAAGAAAGAGAGAGAGAGAGGAAGAAGAGAGAACAGAAAGGAACAAAAAGGAGGAGAGAATGGATGAGAGAAATTAAATCTAAACTATTTCTCTTTATTGATCTACTGTCTATTCCAAATGAATGCAGCTACTTCCATTTTTCAGGATAGGGAAGAATCCAGATTCATAACCTCCAGAGAAAGGAAGGAACCTCCCAGATCTTTGTGGAAAGTGGCTACATTGCTCTCAGGAGTTTTAGAAAGGTGTGTTAGCAGAGATCAGTTGAGCTTCTTAGCTTCTTGATGAGATTATTTGGAGAGATCCCTGATGCTGTAGGATCCTAACAACATATTTTAATTGCAAGCAGAATTCTATCCTAATAATAGTTCATCACCGTCATAACCTGAGGAGTGATGATATGGAGTGCCATCATGCCCGGAGTTCACTAGTGTTGAGTTATAGACATGTACTTGGAAGAGGAAGGATATGAAGGACAATTGTTGATCCCAAGAGTCCCAGTGGCTTACATCTGCTCACAAGACAAAACTGTGTTTGCTTAATCATAGCTCTATTTTTATGAGTCCATTATAAGACACCCATAATGACAGGAAGACTTATTTATACAACAGAAAACACTGGAGCCAAAATCCAGGCCGCTGGCAACAGAGAGCCAGATTCTTTTTTGCATTCATCATCTCAGGGGAAATGTAGACTTTTCAGTGTCTCCCTCCAAATTCTTCCCAAGTAAGCATATCCTGCATTAGTAATTACCCATTAATAAGGTAGAAAGAGCTCCATCTCAGATCAAAATTATTAAACAAGGTTAGTATCATACAGGTAATATTCATGTTCAGTTATTTTAGAATTATTTTCTCTAGCTTATCTCTACACTAAAGCTAACAGAAAGACTATTGATGATTAATTTTTGGAGGATGGGGGTTATGAAACAAGTGGTCCCTCAAGAATCCAAAGACAAAGTAAACAATATTTGACACAATCAGGTTTCTTATAAGCTTACACCGTCCAGAGCACTGTAATAGGTCTTGTAATAACATCCATTTCCTTACTCTTCATGCTGATATGCCCATGAAGACAGCTTGTAGGAAACAAGAAATACCATGTTAGAATTGAAAATGACTGACCCCAAGAGGTTTACCTTCCAAGAAAAAGACTCCATCTGGGTTACTGGGTCACACAGCTCAATCAACAGTAATTTATTTCCTAGTTT
This sequence comes from Zapus hudsonius, assembly GCA_004024765.1. Lineage (NCBI taxonomy): Eukaryota > Metazoa > Chordata > Mammalia > Rodentia > Dipodidae > Zapus > Zapus hudsonius. Next base: position 6,738 of record PVHP010030089.1, read on the forward strand.
TTATTCCATCTTTTACATATTGTATTGCTCTTATATGTAGAGACAGATGGAGACTTGCCATCTCCAAAGTTTTGGCTAAAGCATAAATAAATTTATCTTACTCACTTTTATACATATCATGTCATTTCATTTTATTCAAACAAGTACAGAGTGCCAATTTGACTAGATTTGGAATCACCTAGATGGCACACCTGTGGGTGAGCCTCTGAGGGAATTTCCAGAGAGGGTGCACTGGAGAGGAAGCACCCCTCCTGCATGTCTACATGGCACCATCGTGCAGACTGGAGTCTTGGTCTGAATGAAAAGGGAAAAAGTGAGAGTTGGCAAAACACCAGCTTCCTGACTGGATACCCTGTGAGCAGCTCCAAGAACCAGGACTTTCCCTCTAGGAAGGACTGCATTCCTGTTTAAACAATGAGCAAAAGCAACCCATTCTTTCTTTGTTTTTATTGTCCATAATGAGTTACAATATTTAGTGGGCAAACAATGAGTTGTTATCCCCAATTCCCCGCTGCCCTCCCCTCCCCACTCCACTGGATAACCTCCTCCATGGGTCGTCTGGATCAGTCCTTGTGACAGGGGACCATGGATAGCCTAGTATTCAGCCAGGTTCTCCTGGACATGCCTATGGATAGTTTTGGACAGATATTTTATCATAGAAATGAATACAAACAATACCTGACACATCATATTAAAATTCTTACTTCACACTTTTGAAACCACAATATGCATAAGGATCTCACCATTTTCTATTAGAGGTTTTAAACTCTCATTCCAAACTAAAGGAGGCTGTGGAAAAAAAACACATATATCTTCCAAATCAATAGTTCTCTGAACTCAAGGGTCTACAATATTAGTGAATCTTGTTGATTATTGAATGTCAGTTCTGGAGATCTTTATTTTTCAGAACTAAGAAAACCTGCATAAAGTTAACATTCAAGAGACAGTGCAATTCTGAATCATATATTCTGCTCACATGATTAGAGAGATATGTGGGTAACCTGTCCAATGAAATAAAAGAAGGCCTCTGCAGTCCACAAAGGCTGCGTGCTCCTGGGGCTCCACCTCAGAGGACATGACTTTCTGCAACGATCCCCCTCCTGTTAAAACTGAACATCGCTAGCACTGTATCTTTAATAAGGAAATTGCAAGGACAAGGAATGATCATGACACCTTTCTGTCTATTTCAGGGAAATAGTGTTGTGTAAGTACCTGATGTCAAACAAAACCCTTGGGATCAGTTCAAATGTAGAATTTTCAATATACCCAAATTACCACTTTCTGATCACCCCTCACTCAGACACATAGAAACACAGAATTTCCATTTAGCTTGTCACCTAAATTCTACATTCTGAGAACCCCTTTTGTGAATAGATATCATGGTTAATGTGGAAACAAGTGGTAAGAAGGATTGATTTGGTTTTATGACAAAAACACAAAATTAAGATTTCATAGGCATTTATTTTCTACAATGCTTCCCAATAACAGCCCTTCCCTCTCACATAGAACCCAAGTTAATCAGTAGTCAAAATATTAACATGATAAGAAAGATGTTTAATATTTTAAGAATTGATCTCTAGCTCTTTATTTTTTTTTAATTTTTTTTTTTTTAGTTTTGTTTTTGAAGTAGGGTCTTACTCTAGCCCAGGCTGACCTGGAAGTCACTCTAAAACCTCAGGCTAGCCTCAAAATCACAGTAATCCTTTTACCTCAGCCTCCCTAGTACTGGGATTAAAGGTGTGTTCCACTATATCTGGCTAACATTTCTTAAAAAATATTTTTCTTCATTTATTTTCAAGGAGGGAGAGAGAATGAATGGGCATTCCAGGGTCCCTTGCCACTCACTACAAATGAACTCCAGATGTATGTGCCACTTTGTGTATCTGGATTTACATGGGTTCTAGGGAATCAAACTCAATCCATCAGGCTTTGCAAGCAAGTGCTTTTAACCACTTAGCAATCTCTCTATCCTCTAGTACGTCATTTTTTTAAAATTTATTGTCCATAATTATTTACAACATTTAGTGGGCAAACAATGAGTTGTTATCCCCAATTCCCCGCTGCCCTTCCCTCCCCCCTCCACTGGATAACCTCCTCCATGGGTCGTCTGGATCAGTCTTTGTGACAGGGGACCATGGATAGCCTAGTATTCAGCCAGGTTCTCCTGGCCCTGGTATGTTGTTACTGAGGGGTGCCATGCCTCTGGATAATCTCCCCCACCACGGCTCTCACAATCTTTCTCCCCCTCTTCCGCTCAGTTCCCTGAGTCATGGTGGATGAGTCTTAAGGCTGCTTTAAGGTTGTGAGTTTAGGGGTCTTTGTGTCTAAGATCTTTGGTTTCTGTCTCACTGGCTTATCCCGTGTTGATTTAATGGCTGTGGCTGTGGGCCCCTTGTTCATCCTGTCATTCTCTGCAGGGTTCCGTTTGGATCCTCCACGATATGACTGTGGTGGCTCCTTTCAATAGGATAAGAGAGTAAGCAATGTCAAGTAAATTTCAATTGCAACATCCTAGTCAGAATAAACCGTGGGTGATTCACAGGGGATTTCCCATGTAATTACACCCCTAACGAATCTATGTGTTGTGTTTATTTGTGGCAAAACATTACACAAATCCACTCTTTCAACAATTTTTGGGCCTAACATATCTAGAATAAAATCATCACATCTATTTAAGAAACATGACTACCTTATTTTAGTTTTTTTGGCTGTAAATAAATCAGGTCTTATGCATACTTACACCTGCATCAACCTCATGGACATAGCATATGATATGGCAGGCAGTGAATAAGTTTGCGGTTATTCTTTTGTACAAAAGACGAGTCACAAAGAAATTGGAGAAAAATGCACAATCTGATGGAGGATGAAAACTCTTCCAGAAAACAGAAGAGAGAAACTTGATGGTGTTAAGGAGGATATACCAGTGGATTTGCATGTGTGCACAATGGAAGGGCGCTGCATACTGACTCAGTTTTCTCATGAATAATTATCCCCTTGGTTGCTGTCAAATAGTTCATGGATCACCTGAGGTTGCATTGATTTTATTAGAATGCCCAAGGAGCACACACTTGCAGCACGTAAGCCCGAGTTAGTATTGTGACTTTAAAATATCAGGAGATTTCTTGGGAAAGCTGATATGAATTTTTTTTCAATATGTGAATAAATTGTAACATCACCTTTGAAAAGGGGAGAGGAATAAAAACTACTTTCCAGAAGTTTCAAATATTAGTGTTCAATCCTGATAATCATGCATGAGACAAGTACTTATACAACATCACCATGAACTTCAGAACTCCAGGGGAAAGCTTATGCTACATTAGGCATTGTAAAATTATGCAAACGCCACAAACAAGAACTTTCACATGTAGGATTTTTTACCCTATGGAAGAAGTCAGCAATCTTAGTATGTGTGCGACCTAACAGTAATATGGTGGACCTTGCCTTTGCCTGGTGCTCTCTTTCCTAGCTTCCCTTTCCCAGTGTTCGGGCTTATAACAGTCTTACTTAAACAAATTAATGTGTCTGTATTCTGATAAAGCAGTATTTGCAAAAACATGAAGCACACCATATTTTGTTGACGTCTGTCCTAAATAACTAAGCAGAAATAAAATGGCCTCTTATATAAATATTTTCAAGATATATTATTTACAATGGCCAAGGATTAAACATATAAGTCTAATAGTAAGAAGTGAGAGATTATGAATGATGGGTAAGGGATGGGAGGAGGGGAATGGCTTAAACTTGAGGATAAACCATATTAGGTTTCAAAACATAAAATCCTCACGATCATATTGTAACCTATTGAGCAAGTAGTGAGCGTCATCTGGCAAGAGGGGCCATGAGTGGTAGGGGAGAGAGTCTAAGCCTGTGAATAATTAGAGCAGCCGGACAACCCCTGGTTCCATCCACTTGTTCCTTCCCTCACTAAGCTGTTGACCAAAGCGACTCATGAGATTCCAACAACATGACAGAATTCTGTCAAAGCTCTTGGGTGCCCTCCCTAGGCCTGAGGCAAAACCCTGTTGCTGAAGAAACCACAGAATGCCATCCACCAGCATCGAGAGACCCTGCAACGTCCGGAATGGTATCCAGCCCCCAGAAGGCAGTTAGTGTAGTGCTAGAAGGCACTGCACAGGCTGCCAGGGGAAAATAATCAACAACAGCTGGAGTAAACAGAGACCACTGACACGAAAAACAATCAGCGGTCATGAGTAGGCTGACCACACCCCCTACTGGGAGAGAACAGCAAACCAAGAAAGGAGCACTTGTGCAACGGAGGAGCCTGGGCCTGGGGGAGACAATCAACAGCTTTCAAATTCGACCAATTGTCCACTTAGTGAGGGGATCCCTTGTCTGGAACTTGGGATTCAGGGCGATAATTACCGGATCCCGTACTCTTGGGCTCCTGTGACAAGATGCACTGTGGGAGCGATTGATGGGGAGGCTACTAAAAATAGAATCTAGGTAATCCAGAAATGTGTATATTTGTTAACCTACACTGATCACACTCTCTGATGGAGATTGTGCTTGTATTTTTCAGGATGCAGCGAGAGAGCTGGGGCCCATCTAACCCTACCAACCAACTGTAGGCCGTTACCTGAGATTCTGGCAAGAGAGGAGCCACCACAGTCATAACATGGAGGATAAATATGGAATCCCGCAGAGAAGGACGGGAGGAACGAGGGTCCCACAGCCACAGACATTCAATCTACGCAGGATAAGCCAGTGAGACAGAAACCAACGATCTTATACACAAAGACCCCTAAACTCACAATCTTAAAGCAACCTTAATACTCATCCACCATGACTCAGGGAACTATGCGGAAGAGGGGGCGGAGAGATTGTGAGAGCCGTGGTGGGGGAGACTGTCCAGAAACATGGCACCCTTCAGTATCAACACACTTGGGCCAGGAAGACCGGGCTGAGTACTAGGCTCTCCAGGGTCCCCTGCCACAAGGACTGATCCAGATGGCCCAAGGAGGAGGATATCCAGCTGATTGGGGATGGGGAGGGGGGCATTGGGGAATTGGGGATAACAACTCATTGTTTGCCTACTGAATAATGTAACTCATTATGGACAATTAATATATATTTAAGAAAAAAATGAGTAAAATATATATTGCACACTCACATAGTTCATAGTATAGTATAGTTTAAATTAAATGTGTGATATTATGAGAACAATTACACAGCAATACCTACAGCATAGTCCAAATTTAATTGTATGTAGAAATATGAATATTACAGATATTTTAAGAAAACAAAATAATGCTGACAATGGAAATGTACTTCATCATTTTTTATACAAATCAGTTAGTGTTACCTTTGTAGTCAGAATATGTTGCTTTAAAACACTTGTTATATCTTATTATCTCTATGTGTATACATATATGTGTATGTTTGTTTATGATCTGTGTGTATGAGTGTCTGTGTGTTTGTGTGTGTGTGTGTGTGTCATCAGTGTCTGTGTGTGTTTGCATATGTGAGTAGATGAGTGTGTGAACCATGGTGTGTTTATGGATATCTGAGGACATCTAGGGTCAGGGTGTGTCTCCTCTCCTGACTCTGAGACACACTCTCTGGCTGCTGCTGTTGCTGCTTTCAAGGAGCTGGACTCTCCTGGCTCTTCAGTCTATTTCCAGCAGAATGGGCCCAGACAGCCTCCAGCCAGGGCAGACCAAGCCCAGATACATGTGCCACATTTTGCATCTGGCTTTAAATGGGAAATGAACGTCGGGGTTGGAAGCCTTTGTAAGCAAGTGACTTTAACCACTGAACCTTATCTCCAGCCCACTATTTGCTTTAGATACATATATTCTTTTGGACAGGGATTTACATTTTACAGATACATGAAAAAAATCATCAAATGTTTGCCCTCCAACCTTGATGGAAGGCTGAGGATCAGATAGGGAAATTCTTCTGAGTTTCTTCAAGGCCATATATGTGCCTAGAACTCAGGAGTCAAATGTAAATTTCTACATCATGTTTTTTGGGATGAAATATATATATATATATATGTTATTTAACATATCACATATATAGTATGTAACTTATGTTATCATGTAACATATCACAGGTATATAACTATTAAATGCAGTGGATAGATTTTATGTATAACATTGCATTGCTGAGAATTGAGAATTGAACCCAGGGATTCATGCATGCTACTCGTGTACTACATCCCCCCAACCCATTTGTTGGTTTGTTGTGTTTTCACTTTTTTTTTTTTAACACAGAACCTTGCTACATTGCCCAGGCTTGTTTTGAACTCACTCTATTTACCCAGGCAAAGTCTTGAACTTTGAATCCACCTGCTTCAACCTCCCAAATGGCTAGCAGTACCAGCCTGTGCTTGAAGCCCATGCAATTTATTTTTCTTTTTATTATTGCATAACCTGGGCCTGATTATAAAATGAATGCAAGCTCGTTGAAAGTCCAGAAATTGAGGGTCCTGCCTTCATTCTTTCTGAGACACTACTGTGAATCCCAAATAGTGGACTTTCTTATTCTGTCTACTGTTTGAACCATTCTCAAACTGTGCTCTCTAAACATTGGCTAGACTTGGAATGATCTGGACTTTGTTATTCAATGAAATGCTTGGCAAAACGAAGATCACATATTTTATAGATAAAAGAAAGAATGCATGATCATATACCTGAGCATTATGGGAAGGGCATGGTTGTGTGCTTACTTACGTGCCATTCATCCCTCTCAGGCTGCTCACAACATGGCATTTCCTTCTCCTGTGAACAATATAGCCTGGCAATCAACTTAATTGTAATAACTGGATGAGTTTTCAGAAACTTCAGTTATGATTACTTCTCCCTCAAAAGCTGACATTGAATGAGAATGACATCATAATGCCTAAAAGCTTGACAAGTCATAGACTCCAGGAAAATGACAGCACTCTGGGGACACTCTATTAAAAATCCATAAACATTCTTATAAAAAGTGAATGTATTTAAAACATGTTTTCATAAGACATTTCCATCAGATTCTTTATGTCATCTTATGATTTTTACATTAAACTACCTTAGCAAAAATCAGGGGTTAATCAGTAACACATTGCTCTGATAGAGTGAAGGAAAGGTAATCCTCGGAATTGTGTGATGTTTAACGAGGTATCCTAACTGAAATGATCAACCTTAAGCAAGGTGATTTAATATTCCATTCAAAAAAGAGAACAGAAAGAGAAAAGCATCAGTGGTCAAATCTAACTAAACATCAAAAAAAATGTAATAGGAAAAATATAAACCTTGAAATTGTCCAGGGAGAGGGCAAAAAACACCTGCTTTGCAAGCATGAGGGCCTGAGTTCAGATCCCCAGAAACTAGGGAAAACTGGACTTATTTTCTTCTCTGGAGATACCAGAGGTAAGAAACGAGCATGTCCTGAAGTTCAGAAGCTCTTGGGCCAGCTGGTACACATAGCATTGAACAAGATATCTGCCTCAAGCAAGGTCAAAAGCCAGAACCAGCCCAGAATGGTCCTGTGACCACCCATGTGTACCTCTCTATGTTTACAGACACAGATACATTGTATACATTGTCAACACAAAATAACAATAATACTGACAATAATAATCAAGCATTTAAAAAGTTTCAAAAATGTTGAAATCTCCTTGACTTTTATTTCTTCTGTTCAAGACAAACTATTTTATCTGAAACTACAGTTCATCGTTTTTTCTTTAGAGATTAAAATCTATTGGTTGATTCAACCTGTGATCATGGGCAGATAAAAATATGTTGGTCAACATTTTCTGCCTGAAGATAAGCTACTTTTTCCTACTTACCCATATTGACGAGACAATACCAACACGATAAACTAAATTAAATTAGCTAGACTATTTGTTTCGTGGTTAAATACAGTTTTTTCAATATTCTACATAGTTTTTACTTCAATATAAAGGAAACTGGCAACTTATAAATGTAATTGGTCACACCATTCTAAATCAAGTCACAAAATCTGTATGCAAGAAAATTGATCTTTAAGCAGAACTATGCTCCTTAACACAAATGATGCATTACGAAGTCCATGCCATGTTTTCTCGAATTGAACCAATGTGTTTTAAATTATGTCTTATTTTGAATGACATCTTTCAGAAATATGATTTCTCTTTCACTTAAGTAAAATAAGAGCATTTTGTTCTCTTTTGTTTATGGCCATTTTATAAGATCAAATTTATTTTTTATAAATCAACACAATATCATGTGCCTATGTACCACAAGATCATCAATTTTCATGCAAAAAGCTCACTATTATTTAAATTAAACAAGTAAAGTACTTATGTATCTAACATCATCCCATTGTCCTGTCCTGTTTAGTAATTGGTGTCTCACAAAAATGCAAATGTTTGGAAGGTCCACTGAAGTAATCATTGACTTACTTAATTATGGTTTCAAAACAACCTAGTGTACAAGTCGGTATAATTGGATCGTTATTCTTGATCATGCGTGCTTTGCTCAGGAAGCTGGCAGGACCCTGAGGACTTGGCTCATCTCTGTTCCTCAGGGTTTTGGCAGAGCTGGACGTTTCTAGGTGGTTTCACTCTCATCGTCCTTATGTTCTCAGCAAAACGGCCTGAGCAGCCTTTCAGCACACTGGGTCGCCCTCCAACCTCTGGCTGGCTATGTCCTCATTTATCTGAGGCTTAGCCTCTGCTCATGCTTCGTCTTTTATCAGTGTGCTTCTCTACTTTTTACCATTTTTACAGACAATTTTCAAACATATGTACAGGATTTTGATTATAAGCCTTCCCATTTCTTTCTCCTCTCCTCTCCCTTCCCTAGCCCACCCAATCCCATTTTTCTTCCTACTAGTTCTTATACTTTTATTTCTTCCCCCTCCCACACCTTCCAGGGCAGAATGTGAATGGATCCACTGTGAGCAGGTCTTGTTCAGGTCAGGATAGTAGCTGTGAGGTCATGAAGGCGATGGTCACTTCGTGTCAGAAAGACAATGTTTCCTGGCAGTCCTCCCAGCACTGTCACCCATATGTGTTTTCTGCCCCCTTTTCTCCAGGGTTTCCTGAACACTGGAGAGCCTGGAAGAGATGTCTCCTTTAGGAATGAGCCCTCCATTCCCATTTATTCCTGTACTTTGGTAAGATCGGAGTGTCCCAATCATCACAGCCAACTGCAGAAATAAGTTCTGTGGGAAGGGAAGATGGCATCCCTAGCTGGTCACTTGTCTAGCTTGCAGAGTCCGCTGCCAGGTAAGACTGTTGATGATTTTTTCCCCACAAACTACATAGAACTTTCCAGAATTAGGACAGCTACTTACTGGTTTTTGGATTTTCCAGGGACCTTCTCCCATGTGGCTTCCCTTCATGGTTGGATAAACCAGATGCCATTGCATGGTGACTAGAGTCTTGGTTAAGTGAAAGCAGAAACCAACAGTCTCTTAAATGTTGACTGTGGAATTCCCTGACCATCACTCCCTGTATTGGAATGATGAAAGAAAATTACGGATCAGGTTCAATTAGAAAGGTGGAACCACCTTCACCTCCTCATGGCAGAAATGAGAAGACCTTGATGAAGGACCAGGAAGGAGGCTGGCTTGCAGAGAGGGAACAGAATGGGAAAATGGCCAACGTGCAATATATTCATAGATGAAAGTGCTCAGTAATTTCTTTTTCTGTTTATTACCACTTCCAAGCTCTTAAAGCATATGGGATAAAAGGCATTGTTCATTTTTTCCCCAAACGGACATGTTATAGGATGAGAATATAACTTAAAAAAACACATGCATAATTTAAAAAATTCTGAAATGTTCAGATACATTTTTTTGGTTAAAATGTCAGGTTTATTGCTGCTAGTGAATACCATATACAGAGATTGTGGAATTTTCTTAAATCCTCCAGTACCCCCAAAACTTTCCTACAGAACCTCAGCCAAGGTTTCTGCTTTTCTAGCTTGGTCTCATTTTATTTCTACTTCACACATATTAAGATTTTTATTAAAACTCAAGATTCAAAGAGGAAGAGAACATTACCCATATATCTATGTATTAGTTTTCTAAATTTGGTTATATAACGCTTATTAGGGACTGGAATTAATTCAGTAAAACATAATCTTTCATCTTCCAAAGACTACAGAACAAGACAAAAAGAGCAAGTAAATATTCATTAATTGTGAAACAATAAGAAGAACTATATTCATAGCAGAATTAGAGACACTTTGGGGAAAATATGAAAATGATTTATTTTATATTCATTGTCCCAAATTTGAGATTTTAATGAAATCTCTTAGATTGATAACTGAATAAGTTTCTGGTTTCCCCTGAAAAAAAAGAGCACTTTGAAATTTCTTTATGTATTTCCATGTATTCATATTTTTAAGATAGAGAGTCTCACTCTAGTGAAGGCTGTTCTGGAACTTGCCTAGTAGCCAAGGCTAGCCTCAAATTCATGTTAAAGCACCTAGCTCAGTCTCCCAAAGATTGCTGATATAGGCATGAATAAATTTATTATTTACATGATTAAAAACAGAGCTCATGTGATATGGATGCAATATATTTTCAAAGCACTGGTGGCTTCTGCCTATGACAGCATCAGGAGGCACCTTCAATGACTGGACTATGACACAATACCCCAAGTGAACAGTACACTTGGCACTGCATCCGGGACTCCAGCATGAGTGCTTCTGACTTCCCACACTCTCCCCACCCAAACCCAAACCATTTTTTTTTACTTTTTAATTTTTTTAAATTTTTTAAATATATATTTATTGTCCATAATGAATTACATTATTTAGTGGGCAAACAATGAGTTGTTATCCCCAATTCCCCAATTCCCCCCTCCCCATCCCTGATCAGTTGGATATTTATTCGTTTTCAAGCAGAGAGAAACAGAGAGAGAGAGAGAGAGAGAGAGAGAGAGAGAGAGAGAGCGCACACCAGGGCCACCACCTTGTGTGGGTCCTGGGGAATTGAACCCTGGGTCTTAGTCACTGGAGGCAAGTGCCTTACCCTATGAGCCATCTCTCAACCCCTCACCCAAACCTTGACCACATCGTATTGCTAAAGTTTTCTTCTTAACTGGGATAAAATAAGTTAATTTCTCAGTTGATGCAACAATTTTCCTACTAACATTTCATGTTTGTTGCTTCACTCAATGTAGGAAGTAATAGAAGAAAACTGTGACTTTACTGAAAATCTGAGATAAGAGCTAAAATCCCAACGGACATCACGAGATTTGGACCCTAAAAACTTCTCTTATGGAGAAAATGGAGGAAATCCATTTATTAAAAAAATTCTGCCACAGATCACATTGTGCTGCATAAACCGCATAATGTGATGTGATCTGACATCATGTTTAAAGTGCCTTCTCTGCTTCTGCTCAGACCATATGTTCAAACTATTAAAAATATCCACAATTTGGCTCTTGACAAACCAAAGTTTGTTTCAAACCATCTTGACATGGATTTCTTGGAAAATAAACACGTTTATTCCCTTGACGCTTTATCATTAATTATTTTCAAGAAATTAAAGCTGATGTTTTGATCTTTTCCCAAAGAGCGTTTATTAACTACACACACACACACACACACACATATATGTGTGTATATATATATATATATATATACATATATGTGTGTTGCATAAAAGTTAACTGTCAGAAGGAAGATCTAGTTGTGAAGTGAGGAAATATACATTTTATAGAAAACATTGAAATTTATTTGTAATATCTGATGCTCTTTATAAGATCAGCATCTCACCTTACTTTATGCTACACCTTTAATTCCTCTAATCAATCGCTGCATATGTAAATATGAGTACCTGCTGCATATCACTAATTTTGACCTGGATTCTGTTTACCAAGCACTCTCTGAAAACCTGCTCACCCATGGGTAAACAGAAGCTAAATTCTCTCCATAAAGAAAAAAAATGTTGCTTGCTATTTATGGGAAAACAGCCAAGTTGGCAAGTTTTTAAAAGCACACACACAAACAGGGGAACATCCTGCCTGGTTTGGAGAGTGACAGCACTGGTGTGTGGGCAGCTGGGTGCAGGATGTGCCTCTGAAGTGGACTTGTGACAGTCACAGCAGAAAGAGGATGCAGCCCTCCTTCTAGGTGGAAGCCAGCAAGAAGACCATTTGCTGTTTGCTAAACCAGCTTTCGCTCATTCTGTCTGTAGCTAATTTCTTGTCTGCATCAGGAGCAACCCGCTCCAGCTGCACTATCCTTCCCCAAGCTGGCTGCTCACCTAGCTTGGAGACCCCTTTCCCTATAGCTCATGAACTCCCCTGGGGCCAAAGGGGCCTTCTTCCTTCTAATCTGGTAAAAACTAGGAGACATAGAGCAGAGAAGCATGGGAGAGGGGATGGACTCTAACTTACCTGCTTCTGTGTCGTTTCTGCAGAAAGAAGAGCACACTATGCTACTATGAAAAAAAATACTGTGAAAAAATCATTTATGAAGATTTTGGAAGCTTGCTGTGCTGTCTTTTTAAGACATCTTGCATTTCTGGGGATTTCATCTCATTTTGGGCTGAACCAGATATTCAGTGCCATGAACAGGACAATGGTCCCTAAATCTTGCAAGGCTGCCTCTCTCCCTGCTGGACTTGCACTTCGATTTTGCAAACAACAGAATTTCTCTAGTGTTCATAAAGTTCAAGGAAGCATCCTCCAAACTTGAGTGTTTATCTACACCCGTGTAAACTTTGCACTTTCTTTTTTAATTTGCCCAATGCTAATTGCCTTAATATTTTGAGATAACAAATTGTAATCTGTAATCTTTCCATGGGAAAAAAATCCCATAAGGAACAGCTTTTTATTAATATCCTTAGGGATCATGAAACATGGTTTTATTGTAATGTCGGCAAGCTTGTGTGTAAAATAAAATTTATTCCCTTAGCTATGAAATCGGTGATCATGTTTTATACTAATATTGTTTCACCTCTAGACAACAGCCCTGAGTTGATGCACAAACTATTGGCTCAGGCAACCTATACTCAATTCTCTTCTTACAAAAAAATGTCGACTTTGTTTCTGTTGGCTTGCTTATTTTTGCTCCCCACACTCCACACCACCCAGCTCAAGGTCTCACCCTGGCCGGAGTTTTCCTGGAACTCTCTGTGGTCTTAAGATTGGCCTGTCATTCACAGAGATCCTCCTGCTTCTGCATCCTCAGTTCTGGGATTAAAAATTTATCCTGTGCTATCATAGCTCAATGATGGATCTCATTTAGTATTAATTTTTATAATTTTAGGTTTCATAACAAATGCTTATGAAAATTAACATCATCATTATCAAATCAAGCTAATATTTATTGATTACATATGAAATATACACACTGGGCTTGCTTGATGGTATATATATATATATATATATATATATATATATATATATATATATATATATATATATATATATATATTATATATATATATATATATATATATATATATATATATATATATATATATTTATTTTTTATATATATATATATATATATATATATATATATATATATATATATATATATATATAATCACTAAATCCTTTTAATATTACCATAATGCCAGGTATCTTTATTTTTCTAAATTAGCAAGCCAAGTCTCATGACATTTAAATGAATTCTGCCACATTCTGGGGTTAGTGAATAATAAAATCAGATTAAAACTTCAGTCACCCAGGCTCTAATGTTCATCATCAGGAACATTGATTTATACTCTTTTTCTAGTTCACGAACTTTCATCTCTATCCAGTCTTATCTAACGCCTGCTCAGAATATAACCACACTGAAAATATAACTTGTTCAAGAGGCAGAGTTTTAATATCTTGCACCAATTCGGTCATCCTACAATAATCTTACACTGAAAGTCATCCTTGTATCCTGTGATTCTGCCACCAAATATATGTCAGTGGTATAAGCTCCACAATGAATATTTTCACAGTAGAGACTAAAAAAAAAATGTTTTATTTTCTCTTTTCATGCAATTCAACTAATGTTACACTATCAGAAAGGTTCCCTTAGTCTAATTCAGTGAGTTCTCAGCCTTAAGAAGTTTAGAACATTGTGGTAGTTTTGAATAAATGTCCCCCCAAAGAATCAAAGGTTTATTATAATTGTGAATTGTCTTCAGCCTTCTGGCTGGAGGAGGTGTCACTTTGGCCTGGCCTCCTGGGGTCTGGCCCTAAGGTATTTCTAAACTGGATGCAAAATACTAGGGATACATATTCAAAAGAGCAGCTGGAACTCCTGTCTGGCAATCCTGTTGTTATGTGAGTTACAGTGTGTTAACTTGCTTGCTTGCTTCTGGAGTGCTGGGTCTCTGTCTCTGCTTAGGTCTGTGAAAGGGGGCCAGCCTTTCCTTAACTTCCCCTAGATCTGTTACTTCAATAAAGACTTTCCTCCCCAAAATTGTGCCTGGTTTGGAGATTCATCCAAGCGGCGTGTGGCTGACTATGACAAACATACTTCCATTTAATGTTGAAATTCTGTCTCTAGTGACTCTCTTTTTCCCTCATGGATATCTGAGATGACACCATTTCGTAAATGTGAACAATATTAGCTTTGACATCATCCGTTTAATTTTTCTACTATCTTTTTTTTTTCTTTTTTTCCTTTTTGACATGATCACATCAGCCATGTGGAAAGTAATAGATGCTTTCCTGGGGTTTGTGGGCTCTGAATATACCTCCAGGTACTTGTCTGTGTTATGATCCATCATTACCTCATCTCCAGGAGTAAATGCATGATAGCAATCTTCGGATATATTTCATCCTAACTTTCACAAATCCTCCAAGGATGCCTATGGAACACATTTTCCAGGGCCAACAAAGAAATGTCGGGGAGCTATTACATAAACTCACATATCTCCCCTGGTATATTTCATGGATTCCTCTCTGAGTTTTATGATGATCTTCCAAATATTAAAAGAAATAACAGTAAAATTACACTGAAGAAAAATCAGAGACACTCCTCTACAGTGTAGGTCAATTAAGGTTGGTGACTATTCTTAGAGGTATTATCCACCATGATATGATGAAAGGGAAAATTCATCCAGGTGAAAGTTCTCAACACCCATGAGAAACCATCAAATAAACTAAAACAGAGTTTTGTACAAAGTGCCTGATTATAACTCTTTACAAATGTCAAGACCACAAGAATGAAAAATTGAACATGTGTTAGGCTGCAATAGAATAGATATTATAACTAAAATCAAAGTAGTCTCATGGGATGGATTTTGGAACCAAATATAACATTAAAAAATATTAGATACTCATGTAACAGTTGTATCAATGCTAATGTCTCCATTCTGGCACATGTACCATCGGCTGGTAGGATGCTTTAATTAGAGGAATTTGGATGGAAATTATACAAAATCGCTTTGTACTGTTTTATAGCTTTCCTATAAATCAAAAATTATTACGAAATCAGTATTCAAAAATTGACATTGTATACCCCAGGATGTAGATGAAAATTTAATTGATAATAAGTACTTACTGAATATCAGTTATTTAAATCAGTATTAATTGCTTAATTGATATTATATAGATAAGGATGTCCTTACATAGTCATCATTTATTAGTATGTTGAGGTAAATTGCAATTTATGAAGGTGAACATACACATTATCTATATTTAATTATTCTAAACGATTGGCCTGTGCATTGTGTGATTTGTGTGCATGTGTGTATGCATGTCTGTGGATGTATATGATTTTAGAAGTGCATGTACTAATGTGTGTTTCTGCATGTGAAAACTAACAGGTGTCTTTAATAGTGGATCTCCCCTTGATTATATATTTTTATTTATTTATTTATTTATTTATTTTTAAACTTTTTTTTTTTTAATATATATTTATTGTCCATAATGAGTTACATTATTTAGTGGGCAAACCATGCGTTGTTATCCCGAATTCCCCAATTCCCCCCCTCCCCATCCCTGATCAGTTGTATATCCTCCTCTGTGGGCTGTCTGTATTAGTCCTTGTGGCAAGGGATCCTGTATATCTTAGTACTCATCCCAGTCTTCC
>PVHP010030090.1:0-21920 GCA_004024765.1 Zapus hudsonius
AGAGAGAGCCTTAAATTATATAATATGGAAGTCATCAGTTAAAGATCTTAATTTCTAATTTATGAGCTCATATCTTGAGTTCTTGTCACTATACCACTAAATGCTATTAGAATTGGGTTATGTATGCCAACTGGAAGTTGGGCTGGGGGGAAATGACCAAGTTTAATTCTCCTCACCCATTTCATACATGAGCTGGAGCTGTGGTGAGCTTCTGAAGTCCCAGCAATCTGATGTCAAGATGGGAGGCAGATACAAGAGAATTCCCCAGAGCTTCTCAGTCAGCAGTAAAAAAAAAAAAAAAAAAAAAAAAACAGCAGAGTGATCTAGAGGAAACTTGCCTCAAGTGAGGTGGGTTGGAGAAGATGGACCTGAACGTTGTCCTCTGGCTGCCTCATGAGTGTGTGCCTGCACACATAATGCGTGCACATGTATGCGCACGCACACACACACACACACACACACACACACACACACATATATATGCGGTAAGGGCAGAAATCAAGGATCCATGTTGTTAAGTGATTGTGCAGCTGTTATACAGCTCATTCATGGCAAAGTTAATGCTGGAATACAGGACTTAAATCCTCTTCATGGAGCACTGTGTTTAAAAGTGTAAAAATCATAATATTTCCTTTGTGCTTCATTTGATCACATATAATGAATCCTATGTTTGGGGCTACAGATTGCTTCCTTGTTCCCTTATACCTTAAGTTAAACAAAATTTAGACTTCAATTTTTATTTTACAGGAGTATAATTCCCTATATGTGCAGTTCTTCTGGGCATCCAACTAAAATGAAGATGAAGCTCATCTTGGGAATAAGTAGAGAGCTACCCATAGCCTGTGTGCTTCACGAAGGTGATCAGAGGTTCCCCACACCCATCCTAGATGTAATATCAGTATCAAAGTATAAATACTGGAACCAATAAGTTTCAGGTTCAAGGAAGCTGCAGTGGTCGGACTCTTGAAAACAATTGTCAACTGAGCATTGAGTGGAGACCTTTTAGGTTCTAAGAAAGATGCTTTCTCTGTAGTTTCCACAGATCTCCCTTCATCTCCATGCTTCTCAGGCTGCAAATGAAGTGCTTCAATACAGACAGGTATGACCCCTGTCTACATCATTGAGAAAATCCTGTCCCTGCTGTTTGAGCAGGATGATTGAGGATGTTTAAATAACCATTTAAGAAATCTGAGAGATGGCTTAGCAGTTAAATTTTTTTTGCTTATAAAGCCTAAAAATCCTTGTTTGAATCCCCAGTATCCATGTAAAGCCAGATGCACAAATACACAAAGTGGTGCATGAATCAGGAGTTCATTTGAAGTGACTGGAGGCCCTGGTATGCCAATTCTCTCTCTCTCTCTCTCTCTCTCTCTCTCTCTCTCTCTCTATCTATCTCTGTGTCTCTCCTCTCTCTGCAAATAACTGAATAAAATATTTCAAAAAAGAAATCTGAGCTCATCAGTGAGATCTCAATACAATGACAATCAAATAAGCCTCAAAAATCAACAGAAAGCAGGAGCAGAGTTTCTCCTAAGAGCTTTTGAAAAATCCTCCAGAGGTTGTCAGCATATTCCTCAGCAGCATTTCCTATGGGAGATGCAGTAATGAAGTCATAAGTTTTTCCAAAGGATCTTAACAGAGAGTAATAGCATAGTGTTGAAGAATGGTTCAGGAAAAGGCATTACTGTCTTGGATCCTGTGGTTTGTTTCATTAGCCACCATGAATAGCTGACTCAAAACCTATGCTCAAGTAGAGGGTTGCATCCTTGTGAGATACCAGAATCCTTAAAGGCTTCCATTATCCAGCTTTTTCCTAGACTTACTCCATTAAAAAATCATGTTATTATTGAGAGAAACTGTTGATTAGACTGGTGTATTGTAGAGCTTGAAGGAATGAATAGAGGGAAGAATGAAAACTAATAGCTGAGAAGAACACATATATCTCGTGTGCATTTAAACACACTGTAGTCTTTTGAGTTCAAATTCTGGATCTATAACCAATTATTGGTATAACTTCAGGCAATAAATTGAACCCTTAAGAGCCTCTGATTTTCTTCTGTACAATGAAAATATTTACTTTGAAGGAATATGTTGACTCTTACTGGTGATAAGAATATCTAAACACGAGAAGTAAAATAAGCAACACACTCATGTATATAAACATCAAAGTCAAGAGGACAATGGCACAATCTTTACCATAGGATGTTTTAAGAAGTGAGGGAATTTTGTCTTAATGAAGTATAAAGAATTTTGCCCTAAGTTGGAAATCCAGTAAGCAGAATTTCCAAGATTTGGACTTAGGTACCAAAATAATTCTATAAATTGATTTTCCCTGAATTCCCAAATGACATCTTTCACCTCATGGAGACTAATTACAGTGCTTTCCTGCTTAAGAGTCTTCCCAAGGCACTCTTCATGTCTTTGTTTCTCAGGCTATAGATGAAGGGGTTCAGCATCGGGGTCACCACAGCATACATCACAGCTGCAATCCTGTCCTTGCTGGCGGAGTCAGCAGCAGACGGGATGAAGTACACTCCGATAGCAGACACGTAGAACAGGCAAACCGCTGAGAGGTGGGACCCGCAGGTGGAGAAGGTCTTCCACTTGCCACTTGCTGATGGGACTCTCGCAATGGTGGCCACAATGCGGGCATAGGAAATGATGATCAGTAAGGGAATCAAGATTGTTAGGGCTCCTCCCCAGTACATCAGCACGCACTGGTTGGCATAAGTATCGGAACAAGAGAGCTTCAACAGGGGGAGTAGTTCACAAAAGAAGTGAGGAATACTGTTGTCCATGCAAAAGGATAGCTGAGCCAGGAGAATGGTGTGAGTTAGAGAATATGAATGGGCAAGGATTAAGGACATGACCACTAGCAAGATGCAGCATCTGGGATTCATGACCAAGGTATAGTGAAGAGGATAGCAGATGGCCACAAGCCGGTCATAAGCCATCACAGCCAGGAGAAAAACATCCAGGCCAATGAACCACAGGAAGAAGTAGATCTGACACAGGCATCCAGCATAGGGGATGGTGTGCCTGTGAGCCTGGATGTCCACCAGCATCTTGGGGACGGTGGTAGAGGATAGACACAGGTCAGTGAGGGAGAAGTTAGCCAGGAAGAAGTACATGGGGGTGTGGAGGTGTGGATCAGAGCCAATTGCCAGGATGATGAGTAGATTCCCCACCATGGTGACCAGGTAGACAACCAGGAAGATGCCAAAGAGCAAAGGCTGCTGTTCCTGCTGTGCAGAGAGGCCCAGGAGAAGGAATTCTGAAACACTGGTGTGGTTTCCTGGCTTCATGTTGCAATATAACTGAAGTGAAAAAAAATGGAGGGTGACACTTCACAAACCTTTGATAGCATAGTATTATCTTGATGGAAATAGAGACATAAAATTAAAATGTTAGAATATTTGATAGTTATATGTTATTTCAATGAGATCTGGAAGAACTCTATGAGGTAGTTATGGATATGGCCACTGTTGTTAGCTCCAGACTATTAGCACAAATATCTAAGATACTCAACTAAATAAAAGAAGTTTATTTGGGCTTATTAGTAAGGGAATCAAGATCATTAGTACCCCTGATTGCACTGTTTTGGAAGTTTTATCCCATGGCTTGTTGGCTGTCTTGCCTGTAGGCCTTTGGCAAGGCAAAACATCATGCTATGGAATAAATAGATTGTGGACTAAAACTGCTCACCTCAAGAGGAAAAGAGGAAGAGAACAACATCCCACAATCCCTTGCAAGGGCATGCTTCCATGACCTGAACTTCCCATTGAGCCCTCCCTATTAAAGTCACCACTCGCTCCCAATGGCACTAAGCTGGGTACAAAACCTTCAACACACAGGTCTTTGGAGAACATTTCTGATCCAAACTATAGCACGCAAATGATTGAGAAACACCGTTACCTAGAAAGAAGTACAAGTAAAGTTAAAACCTTCACAATTCTAACTTAGATCTGTGAATTTAACTTCTCTACTAAAATGAGACTCCAGAATTAATGTATTCACCCCACAACCATTGAATGCTTCCTTTGTGTTGTCTACAGAGAAATTGTGGTAAAGACTATATCA
This sequence comes from Zapus hudsonius, assembly GCA_004024765.1. Classification (NCBI taxonomy): domain Eukaryota; kingdom Metazoa; phylum Chordata; class Mammalia; order Rodentia; family Dipodidae; genus Zapus; species Zapus hudsonius. The sequence continues at coordinate 4,081 of PVHP010030090.1, forward strand.
AGGTTACTTCCTCGACAGTTTTTTTTGTCAGAGGTGTCATGGTGTCAATAAGCACATCCACAAAGAAAATAAAAAGACATAGTTGCTTTTGAATCACTTTAAAAGTTTAGTAGCCATCTAGAAATTCATGATAATGAGCCATCCAAGTAAAGAATCAATTCAAAGAGCATCTTAGATATGGGGGTGGGTGGGTACCAACAGGGTAAAGCACACATATTCTGGTGAGAAGATGGAGCACAAGTGTGGCTAAAGTGATACGAATAGAGGAGACTGGCAGGAGAGGAGATTGAGAGAGGCAGGATCAGGGACATAGGACCTCAGAGTACAGGTTATGGAGTTTGGGCTTTATTCTCAGTACAGTAAGACACCTGGGGGATGTGAGCGATTAAGCAGCAGGTGACCATGGTTTGGCTTGTGGTAGGAAAGCTGATTCTGCTTCTGTGTGGAGAAGGATTGTACAGGTGAGAGTCTAAGCAGAAGCCAGGTGTAATAGCACATGCCAGTCACCCCTGCACTCAGGAGGCTGGTAGCAAGTTCCAGGACAGCCTGGGTTATATAGAGAGCCTCTGTATCAAAAAAAGAGGTGCAATCAGGGGATGATAAGGAAACTACTTGTGTAGAACCTGAAGATAAGTGAACTAGATAGAGATGTTCTGTATGAGTTTAGTAATTTTTCTAAGGAACACTAAGTGTTGCGACTGGAATATAGACATTTCATCCTTCCCTTGTGTGCACACACGTTAAAGTCACCTAAAGTAAACATGAAAAAACAAGGTGACCCATGCTATCCTTGTGGGATTATTGGCAACCACTGAAGGTTTAGGAATGCACCAATAAATCCATGTCAGGAAGTCAAGAATAGGTCTATTCTTTAGTGGGTGTCCAATACCATGTTTGTAATTTTTTCTCTATTCAGGTACTTATTTATTGTCTCCCCAATGCCAAGAATGTCTGTGGTTACTGAATATTTAAGGTGAATTAAAAGAAACATACTTCGTGTGCTTACAGGTTAATTGTGAAGATTAAGAATAAATAGGTAAACATATAGTCAGTCAGAAAAGGAGAGCTACAGTGATGTTATTGAGAAATGACATTGATTGAATTGCTGTTAAGCGCAGAGTTCAGAGAAAATACTTTTGAGGAATATAAATATAATTTGAAACCTGATGTGTAATTAGCCATTAGGAGTAAAAGCAAGAAGAGTAAGAATATACAGCTTCCTCACAACTGTGAAAGTTCTCGGCATGGAAAGGTCATTGTGGCTGGAAAACAGTGAGTATGAAGATGACCTTCATGAAAGATGACTGCAGGTGGCCGACTCTCAGTCAGCTGGATCAAAAGGTGTCATCATTGGGTTGTCTTTTCAGTGAGCTTGAGGTTCAAAAGATGTAAACTCATGTGGAACAGCACACTGGCCACTATAGCTTTGTGTAAGCCTTTAATCATATCTGTATCTACAGAGGGAAAGGTGAAATAAACTTGGATCAATAAAGAAGTGTCTACATTCTCAAAGTACCTGCCTTTGGATTTCTCCACTTTAATTTCATTCTATTGGGATGTGTCTCCCTTTGAATCAGACATGAAATAACTTAATGTTGAAGAGTGTAGACTCTGGAGTAAGACAGTCCTGAGTGGAAATCCTACCCCTGTCATTTATTAGCTAAGAAGGAAAGAACTAAGCATCTCAATGAACAGAGCAACAGCAAGAGGGGGGTGACATCATTGACTGTTACTGCCTCTGCTGAACGTGTTTACTTGTCCCATTGTGTATTCACTTTGTATATATAAATTCTACTTTTCAAGTAAGAAGACTAATATATAAAGAGGAAAATAATTCGTTCAAGCTGGATGTGGTGGTGAACACCTTTATTCCCAGCATTTAGGAAGCAGAGATAGGAGGATCACCATGAGTTTGAGGCCACCCTGAGATTACATAGTGAATTCAAGGTCAACCTGGGCTAGAGCAAGACCTTACCTTGAAAAACCAAATACTAATACTACTAATAATAATAATAATAAAAAAAATAATAATAATTTGTCCAAGATAGGATTTAGCAAGCAAGAAGTAAAGCCCACACTTGAGCTCTGGTCTATCTGCTTGAGGACTTACCTAACCAATCTGAGACACTATTGAGCTGAGAGGTTCAGCAGTCACTTTTCCTCTCACAGGATGGCAAGTTCCCATCCAGGCCTTTTCTGAAGACTCAGCCTCTTCCCCTCATGGAATGGAAATGAAATCAAGGGTTATATACAGTAGTGGGGTGGGTTTCTGGAGTCACAATAAATGGAACTAAAAGCTTGGAGGTTGTTCAGGTGAGAATATTTACCAGGTTTGGAGGCCTCAGGGTTCCTATTAATGAGAACATAGACTGATTATTTCTGAATCCCTGAGGACAGATGCACTGATGTTTTCAAGAGGGATTTCTGGTCCACTTACAGACTGTCAAAGAATATTTCTCTTCTACATCACTCTGGGACCATTGTTCTGAGCATGCTATGGTCACCTTCTTCATTTCAGTCTTTAACTTGAATGGCAAACCTTGCATAAGTGGTCCACCAGGAGTAAGAAGAGACGAGTCACCTATTCCTCGCCAAACTGTGGCAGTCTTAGTTCAAATACTTTGGCCAATATTCTAGCTCTTCTCTGTGGCATCTTTCCTATTATGTGTAATCAGGGTCTCTCCCGTGGAACAGAAACCTCCAAATTTAATGTAGATAAATTCATCGCTTCATATGACTTACTTTGTTCAACATTCCATTTGTGACATTAACCAGTTTCCAGTGTATTGATTTGTTATTTTGTTTAGAAACCCACAATATATCACAATTTAAATCCATTATATTGTACATAGACCTTTTTTTTTTACTTTGAGTCATTATAAATAGTTACTGTGACTATTTTTCTTTCTTTTATTTATTTATTCATTTGTTTTTATTAATAAGTAGAAACTCTATATGTAAAAGTCTTGTACTTGTACCACTATTTCCCTCCTCCCTGCCACTGAGAACCCTCCTCAATGAAGAGCTGAGTTGTGCAAGCAACAGATAGTTTATTGGGGGGGGGAGGTAATGTCTATGAATATTCCCTCTACCATGGCTCTTACAATCTTTCTGCCTCCTCTTCCACAGTTTCCTGATCCACATTGGGTGTTTTAAGTCTACTTTAGTGTTAAGCTCTTAAGAGTCTCTGGGTTTCTACTTTGGACTGTTCTGAGTATCCTCAGAGTCTGTCTCCAGTACTCTTTTAGGTTGTCAGGCTCACTGTGGAAGCAGCACTCTTGATCATCTCACCACTTCCTCTGTGATTTCACCTGGGTCCTGGATGATGTGTTAGGGGTGGTTCATCTCCTACCTGAGAGTCAGCTAATATTTCAGCTCTTATTGGTGGAATTGGGTTGTCCATGGTTCTCACTGCCTTCTGAAAAATACAAACAGATTCTTCAATGGAGAGTGAGATTGGCATAGATTAAATGGGGCAAACATTATTAATTTGGCAAGATTATACTGGGTGTAGCCTCTTTTAGTGTGGGCTTCCCCTTGGAGTCCAGATTCTTGCTCTCCATAGGAATTTGCCTTGGATCCCAGTTCCAGCTAGGGGTTCCTTGCCACTGCGCAGATCTCTTAGCCAACCAGAGAGCCCTTGATAGCCCGCCTAGGGTGAGTGCCACTGTTGCTCAGATGAGTAATTCTTGCCATGCTTGTCTCTGTCATATGGCAGTGTCCCCTGCTTTCTCCCAACCTTTGCCTCATCCCTTTTTCCTTTATTCTTTCTAGCTTCTGGTAATAATCATTCAACCCTCAACTTCTAGGAGATAAACTATTTTAGATTATCCATATGCATGAGATTATGAAGTGTTATCTTTCTATGACAATGTCCTGTGTTTCCATCCATATTGCTACAGGTCCTTATGTCTTCAATGGGTGATAGAATACATGCGTGTATATATACATGCATTTCACATTTTCTTTAATCATGGATGGACACAGGGAGCCTCAGGTTATTTCCATTTCTTGGCCATTGCAAACAGTGCTGCAGTGAACACAGAGGTGTAGATGTCTCTTCAACACACTGATTTCATTTTCTTTGGATATATACCCAGAAGGGGGTTTACCAGATCATATGGCATTTCTTATTTTCTGAGAAACCTACATAATACTTCCATAGTTGTGGTGCTAAATTATATTCCTCCAATGAGAAAAATTTCTCTTTTTATTTATGTTCTTACCAACACTTGTATTTTGACGTTTTGATAATAGCCACTCTAACATAGGTGAAATATTGATTTTCGCCTACATCCATGATCAATGATGTTGAACATTTTTTCATGTATCTGTTGACTATTTGTACGTGTTCCTTTGAGAGATGTGTACCAAGATCATTTGCCCATTGTTAAAATCAATTAAATGTTTAACTAATACATGAAATTAAAAAAATTATACATTAATTGAATAGTGTGTGACGTTTCATACATTGTGTGATACTTAAACAGATTAAGCATGATCAAACACTTATTTTATTATGATAGAATCTTTCAAAATCTTTTCTTCTAGCCTTTTGAAAAATACAATACCTAATTGTTATCTACAGTCACCCTTCTGTGTAATAGCACACCTGGACATCTTACTCACATCAATAGTCTAACCACCCACCTAAGAGCATTGGAACAGATGGAAAAAGATAACCCGAGGAGCTCCACATGAAAGGAAATAATTAAAATCAGAGCTGAGATTAATGAATTGGAAATAAAGAAAACAATTTTAAAAATTGATAAATCAAAGAGTTGGTTTTTTGAAAAAGTTAATAAGATCGACAAATCTCTGGCCAACCAAATCAAACAAAGAAATGAGAAAGCCCAAATCAACAAAATCAGAAAGGACAATGGTGAGATCACAACAGATCCCAAAGACATTGGGAGAATCATCAGGTCATACTTCCAAAACCTCTACTCCACAAAATTAGAGAATCTGGAAGAAGTGGACAGGTTTTTGGACACCTACCAACTGCCAAAGCTTAACCCAGAGCAGATAAAAGCACTAAATAGACCTATCACACCCACAGAGATTAAAGATGTAATCAAAAACCTTCCCAAAAGGAAAAACCCAGGACCAGATGGTTTCTCAGCTGAATTCTACCAAGCCTTCATCACAGAGCTGAAACCACTCTTTCTGAAGCATGTTAGAAGCATAGAAAAAGAGGGAAGGCTTCCAAACACCTTCTATGAAGCTACCATTGCCCTAATCCCCAAACCAGGCAAGGATGCAACAAGAAAAGAGAACTACAGACCCATATCTCTGATGAATTTAGATGCAATAATCCTAAACAAAGTCCTAGCAAACCGGATACAACACTACATCAAAAATATTATCCACTCTGACCAAGTTGGCTTTATCCCAGAGATGCAGGGATGGTTCAACATACGCAAGTCGATAAATGTGATACACCACATTAATCAGCTCAAACACAAAAACCACATGGTTATCTCGATAGATGCGGAGAAGGCTTTTGACAAAATTCAACACCTCTTCATGTTCAAAGCTCTCGAAAGATTTTAAGTTTTATATAATTTAAAATAAAACATTGATAATCTTCAAAAAGAAAAAGAAGAAAGAAAATATACCCAAGTTAAAAAAAACTGGACTAAATGATATGGACCATCATATCACCAAAGAAGATACACAGATGGGCCATAAAAATATGGAAAGATACTCCAGTCCATCTGTCATTAAGGAAGAGAAAATTAGAAAAATAAGACACCACTACACAACAGTTGAATAAATATAAAAACCTCCAGGCATAAAAATATTCACACACATAGATGTCCTCCTCAAAAATTATTTCTTGGAGGAAACTGAGTGTGATGGTTAGGTTTTGTTATCAACTTGATCTTTTTAATTATCTTAGGTGGGTCTTTGAGGATGTTTACAGGAAGTCAGCCTCTCAGTAGGGGGGCAAGAATGTAAAGAAGCTCAGGAGAGCTAGAAATTAACATCTCTTCCTGAGTGTGCAGTGCAGGAAGAAAATTCCAGAGACTCAGGAAGCCATTAAGACTGAGATAGGGTTACAAGACTCTGACCTAAGGGTATATAAAGGGGAAGGAACTTTCTCTCCCTTTGCCCACTGCCTGTTTGTTGTTTTGAGTGTGGTGTTCCTGATGGGTTTCTCTTTCTGCTTGGGCCTGTGAAAGGGGGACAGCCTCTTTCACTGTTATGGAACTTCCGCTGGATCTGTAGTTTCAATAAATATTTTCCTCCCATAACTGTGCCTGGTTTGGATATTCTTCCCAGATAACTATGACACTGAGGAATGCCCTTGAGACCCTGCACCCAAACCTAAACAGGAAGCCTCAGCAGTCTGTTGTCCCTTTGGAATCCACTCTGGTAATTGGGATTCTCATTCTGTTTTCTCTGTTTAGAGTAACCTCAGAACAAGCTCCCCTGAGACAGCAGCATACTATGACTTGCCTCCTAATAAGAACCTCAGAAGTCAACCCAAACACACACAAAGCTACTGACTTTAACCATCTTTGTGTTTTGAGTTGGGAGCTGGAGACCAAACCTTAGGAAAGAATGGGGAATTGAGGAGAGAGAAAAGAGGTATGTTATCCTTTTGTGCAGTTCATTAGTTCTCCATCATTTCCTGCTATTCTCTTTGCTAATCAGCCTACAAGTCTGGGGTAGTGACAAAATTGAGCATTGGCTGAGAAGCAAATAAAATTAATTTGCAGATCTGCAGAAATTCAGCCTTTGGTGGAAGTTGGAGGCAAGAAGAAGCCTTTGGCTGTGGAGGTGAGCTGAGTAAACTGGCCACCCACTTGGACACTCCAAATAAGACTGGTATTTTCTTCTCTTGTGATTTCAAATATTTCTTGAATCAAGAAGTCATGGGATCCAAATAACACCTTTATCTGGTTTTTTGGTTTTAGTTCCATCCAATTTTATCTTTTTAAAAATATTTTATTTATTTCCAAGGAGAGAGGGGAGAGAGAAAGAATGAATCATTCAGGGCTTCTAGCAGCTGCAAAGGAACTCCAGATGCATGTGCCATTTTGTAAATCTGGCTTTACATGGGTACTGGGGAATCAAACCTGGGTTGTTAGGCTTTGTAGGCAAGTACCTTAACCACTGATCCATCTCTCCAGCCCCTAATTTGCTCTTGAGGCAATGTACAACACATGTCTTGAGGGAAGCAAAAACCCCACTGTTACAAAAAAAAAGCTATTGTATTTCCAGCATTATACACTCACCCTTTCTTGTAGAACAACTCTTCTTGGTCCATAGATCCAAAACCATCCTCCTTTTTGGAGTAACCAGCATGGGCTAGCCTCATATCTATGATCTGGAGCACTCAACCTCATCCAACCCCTGCCTTCAGCAACATTTTTTTTTTTTGCATTTCAAATTCCTCAGGCATCCCTTCCGTAAATGATTTAGTTTTGAATACTAATTTGTATTTGACAAACTTTTCAGACATGATAAGTCACTTACTATTCATGAAACATCACCTAGCAGATTATGAGAGTGAAAAATAAAACCTATATCTTCTGTATCAAGCCCAAAACACTAACAATTTCACCACCACTACATCTCCTTACATGGTATCCTATATAAGGTCCAGCAATACAGGGTCCATTCTTTAAACTTGATTGTGGCCAGTCAATCTTGAGTATTCATATTTTAAAATCCCCAAGAAGACAAGTAAACTCTCTTGCAATTACAAGAACATTTCTGAACACGGGTTAAGAAAGCTTGTAAATTATGTCTTTGGAGAGGGGTAATTCGTATAGAAACTTGTCACAGTAAGCAAGACAGAGTGCTGATGTGTGACTGTGAGCAAGAGTATTTTTATTTTATCTTATATCTTATCAATCTAATTGCATTTCTTCTACCCGTTCATCCATCAATGGTCATCTAGGGCAATATTCACCTTAGCTATTGTGAACAATGCCACAATAAATAAGAACATACAAATGCCTTTTTAAAATATTGATTTCATTCCTTTGGACACACACCTAGAACTTAAATAGATACATCATAGGGTTGATACATTTTTAGTGTTATTTTAGAAATGGCCATATAATCCTTGATTTGGAAATATAATACAACAGATTACAAAAAGTTGGGAGAGTGAATAAGAAGGGGCTCTGAGGGCTTGAAAGATGACTCAGCAGTTACAGGTACTTGCTTGCAAGGCCTGACAGCCTGGGTTCAATTCTCCAGTACCCACGTAAAGCCAGATGCACAAAGTGGTGCATGTGTCTGGAGTTCATTTGCAGTGGCACTAGGCCCTGGCATACCCATACTCATTCATTGTCCTTCTCTCTTTCTCTCTCCCTCTGCTTGGAAATAAATAAAAATAATTTTAAAAAGAGGAGGTTAAGTTTGATTAGTTCATGCTGTATGTATTGAAACACCACACTGAACCTTGTTAATATGTACAATTAATACATGTTAACCAAAGAAAATAAAAATAATAAAGTTTCAAAGAATCTTAGTCAGAGAGGCCCACATTTCATGATTTCTAAAGGAGAGTCCTCTTCCTGTCCCTCCAGCGTTCAGTATGAAGTCATGGTGATGTCCATAAATCTGGATGAGAGAAGCAGACCAAGGACCATGACCCTGACAAGTTGTCCCTGCTCAAGAGATAACTGTGACCCGAGAGGTGAACTAAAGACGTCCTGGGTCCCAGGGATTTCCTCCCTAGAACTGGAATAAATAACAAAACTTCCTGTATGTTCCTATCGCAAGTCAATGGAGAGAGTCAACAGAAGCAGCAGTGTTTCAGAATTCATCCTCCTGGGACTTTCCTCTCGGCCTGAAGACCAAAAGCCTCTCTTTGCTCTCTTCCTAGTCATTTACCTTGTCACCATTACAGGGAACCTGCTCATCATTCTGGTCATCCGCTCTGATCCCCGTCTCCAGAATCCTATGTATTTCTTCTTGAGCTTCCTGTCTTTCACTGACATTTGCTTCACCACAACCATTGTCCCTAAGATGCTGGTGAACTTTTTGTTAGAAAAAAAGACCATCTCCTATGCTGGGTGTCTGACACAGATGTATTTTCTCTATGTTTTTGGCACTAGTGATAGCTGCCTTCTGTCAGTCATGGCCTTTGACCGCTATGTAGCCATCTGTGACCCCTTCCACTATGTCACCACCATGAGCCACCATCGCTGTGTCCTTCTGGTGACCTTGTCCTGTTCGTTTCCTCACTTCCACTCACTCCTGCACACACTGTTGCTGAATGTCCTCACCTTCTGTGACTCCAATGTGATCCACCACTTTCTCTGTGACATTAGTCCTCTGTTGAAATTGTCCTGCTCCTCCACCTTTGTCAACGAGATTGTGATCCTAATAGAAGGAGCTATTGTTTTGGTGACTCCCTTTCTATGCATTGCTTTCTCTTACATACGGATCCTCATCACGGTTCTCAAGATCCCATCCGAGGCTGGGAAACGCAAAGCCTTTTCCACATGTGGTTCTCACCTCACTGTGGTAAGCCTCTTTTATGGGAGCATTTTCTATGTGTACTTACAGCCTGTGTCCACTTACACTGTCAAGGACCACATGGCAACCATTGTCTACACCGTTTTGACCTCCATGTTAAATCCTTTTATCTACAGCTTGAGAAACAAAGACCTGAAGCAGGGCCTGAGGAAGCTCCTGAGTAGGAGGAGTTCCCAGGCAGCTTCCTCTTGACAATCTCCCAGTGGAATCTGCTCCACTTGGGCTGATTTCTCCTGTTTCTCAGTGAGCCATCAGGTTGCCAGAGGTTAGCATTTGACATCCAGGTGAGAGATGGCATTTGGGAAAAACATGCCCACTGAGAATGCCTACCAGTTACTTCAGCATCTGCTTAAACCAGGATGTCCTTACCTCTCCTCCTCTTCTTTCCTTCACCACTTCTACTACATTATTCTCACCTCCCAAATAATGCTTTAAACTGATTCTTTTCTCACAAATATTTTCTGAACAAAATTTTTACCTCTTATTAGACTAATCATCCAAAATGCTCAGCATTTCAAAATGCCATTTAAAAAATTGCTTAATTTGTAGCAGCTGAATGATATGTAAATGTCTAATAAACAAAAGAAGAATAGGGTGGGATGAAGAGGCACAAGATTACATTTTAGTTAATTTTTTCATTTTGAGAGTTTTTATAATTCCTTGTTTTCTCTTACTACAATGTTTTCTTGTTTAATTCTGAAGTTTCATTTTCACTCTTTAATTTCTCACTGTATTATATTATTGTGGTTTAATCTCCTTTCAAATACATCATGCTTTACTATGTAATTAAAACGCTAATAGAATAAGAACAAGGAATCATAACATGGAAATAATCATTCCACACAATAGAGATTTGGAACTTTCTTCCCTCCTAAACTTTCCCTCACTCCTAAACCGATATTTAAGACATGTTATTTGTTCTAGAAACTCTCATTGTGGTGCATGTCGTTAGTCCCAGCACTAGGGAGGCAGAGGTAGGAGAATCGCTGTGAGTTTGAGGCCACCCTGAGACTATATAGTGAATTCCAGGTCAGCCTGGGCTAGAATAAGACCCTACCTCAAAATAAATAACAAAAAAGATTAAAATATGGTATTATTATCATAAATGGATTCTAACATGCAAATTTGTAACTGAATGTTGGGATGCATACAAAGGTGTTGCATAAATCTCAATTTAAAATAAATAAAAATAGCAACAACCTAAAATACTACCAATCAAGAAATGAGAAAGATGTTATGGTTACTTCCCTAGAGCACCACCCTATACAGCAGGTGCAAAGAATCAAATATATCTATCTTTGTTTTGTAAAGCTATAGTGTAGGAAGATAAAGATGTGAAAAAAAGGTGTAAAAGTTTGAGTCTATTACATAAAAATATTAAGTGTGTGTGTACTCAATAAGTAATTAAAATGGATGGGTGGGAAAAATAAGATTCAGTAAGAATTAAAATGCATGGATGGAAAAAGAAGAATACTTCCACTTGTCTATACACTTTCATAATGCTTAGATTTGTTCAAATTAAATTTATTGCTCATAGAATTTAAAACTACTGATAAATAAGATGGTTAATGCAATGGTAAAAGACTAAAAAATTACTAGTTGAAGAGGAAGCTTTCTAAGTGTGTGATGGTTAATCTCAATAGTTAGTTTGATTGGATCTTGAGTTGGCTGGGAGACAGATCTTTGGGCATTTCTGTAAAGGACTTTCCAGATTAGGAAACTGAAATGGGCAGACCCTACTGTGAATGGTGGCACCATTCCAAGGGCATCACAGATGGAGGAAAAAGGCAGCTGAGCCTGAGCATTAATTGCTGTCTGCTTCCTGACTGAGGATGTGATGTGACCAGTTGCCTCACTTTCCTGCCTCCATGCCTTCCCAGTGCCAATGTCTATATCCCCTTTACTATAAGCTGATATACACCCTCCCCCCTGGGTTTTATCCTTGTCTGGTATTTTGTTGCAGCAACAATAAGAGTAACTAATAATATATTAGTTGCTAGTATAGGCAAACTACCAACTCAGCTACATCACCAACCTCCTAACTCAAGAAATGATATATATCTGAGGTAATATGTCAAGTATTCTGCTCTGACCATTTCACAAATGGGTTTGTATACTGAAATATCCTGCTCTACTCCATAAACATGCACAATTACTGTGTGTTGAAGTATATATATTTAAAATGACACTATAGGGAATAGTAAAAGTGCTAGAAGTTCAAATTTTGGTTTCCATTAAGTTAAAAAAGAGATACTCATAAAAATATAGAGCTGTCAGTTTTATATGGATTTCTAGAAAATTTTGGAAAGAGTTATGAGAATTTATAAGCACATTGCATTCACGGCCAGGCTGAGAACCTCCTCCAGAGAGATGGAGGTAGACACTGAGGAGACTCAAAACTTATCAAAGCTGAAAAATTAGAGGCTTCCAGGAGCTCAACACTAAAGGTGACTTCTAGCATGCCCTCTAAGATTCAGAGAATATTCTGGAAGAGGGGAAAGAAAGAATGTAAGACCCACAGGGTGGAAAGGTATACTCTGAGACATTTCCCCACACACACATACGCAGACTGATGGTGCATTCATGACCCTATAGTGAATACTGATAACTCCACTGAGAAGGGCTCTCAGTGGAATGGGGGCAGCAGATAGGAAACAGAAGAGTATAATCCAATGGGAATATAACTAATTTGCAACATGTTTGTATATGAAAATTCTCAATGAAAAAGAGTGCATATAAGCACTTAAGATAGACATTAATCTGGACCAACACACACACACACACACACACACACACACACACACACACACACAATTTGTCTTCCCAGCCATGATGGACTTTACCCTCAAAGTCTCAACCAGAATAAATTGTTACTTCCTTCCCTAAATTGCTTTTGCCAGGAATTTTATCCCAACATTGAAAAAAAAGCAATGAACACACAAGTAATTGCATATTTAAAAACATTTTGGCACACTAATTGTGGCATATAATTGAATAAATTGTTAGGATATATGAAATTCTAGGTTCCATACTTTTTATTTGGGAATTTAAAAAATGTCTATGTTTTTCTATTGCATCAGGTGTTTTCAGTGAGATATGAGATCATTCTAATTTGTATCCTATATCAAGCACTGAAATTCTTATACTTGTGAGAATGAATGGCTCTGATTCTACTCACTTTATTCCATGTCCGAGAATAGAAGATTAGGCATTGTTCTTCAATGTGCCTTTTCTCGTGGGTACCAACATTTAATCAGAGCCATAAACAGGTCTTGAATGACACCAAAAATCAAAAAGCATAATTTTATAAAATATAAAACTGATCAACTGAACTTCATCAAAAAATAAAACACTTTTTATAGAGGATCCTGCTACAAGAATGAAAAAAGAAACTATCAAGTGGGAGAAAACATTTGCATCAAATCACATGTTTGACAAAGGAATACAGAATCCTCAAAGCTCAGCAGTAAAATTCTACACAAATTCAATGGGAACAAGAGCCAAAAAACATAAAGAGTCATTTCACCAGGATGTGTGGATGCAAATGAGAACTCAAAAGACATAACACATTATGAAGTGCAAAGTGATGCAACAATAAGGGACTGGAAAGACAGCTGAGTCAGTTAAGCATTTGTCACTCAAGTATGAGAACCTGAGTTCTGAACTCCAGCACCCACTTACATGTTGACTGGGTGTGGTAACCCACCTGTAAGCCCATCAGGGTATTGCTTGAGCAAGTTGGCTAGCTAGACTAGCTGAGGTGGCAAGCTCTGGATTCAAGTGAGGGACTCTGTCTCAATAAATAGGGTGGCCAGTAATTGAGGCAGACACTTAAACTCTGGCCTCCACATGCACACAGGTTCGTGTATACCTGCACATGTGTTCTCACACCCACATGGGTTCCCACATACATATGAACATACATGTACACAAAAACACAATAAAGTTTGATTCATGCCTATCAGAATTTCTGAAGTGAAAATGGTCATACCAAATGCTTATGAGTATTCTTAAAAACTGAATCATCCATACTTTGGTGAAACTAAAAAATAACATAGCCAACCAGAAAACATGAAAATATAAAAGCCAAACATACAAATATATCATAACCCACATATTGCATTTATCCAAAATGAATGAAAATTTGTGTTTTCATTTTAATATGTACATTTTCTATAGCTTCACTTGAAACTGATGAAAACTGAAGAAAAAAAGCCAATGGGTCCTTCCATGAATAGATTTTTTTTTACAACTATGGTGATTCATATCATGGAATAGTATTCAGCCTTAAAATATGAACTACAGATATTTGTGACAACCTGGGAAACTCTTTACTGAGTGAAAAAAGAAAGAGTTCACATATTTTAGGATTCTAATTAAATAACTTTCCTGAAATTGTAACATGACGTACTGGAGAGCAGATTGGTAGTGTCCAGGACTTAAGGAGAGGCGGCAGCAAGAGGGAAATGGATGTGGCAGCAAGTAGGTAGGATGAGGGAGCCCAGTGATGACATCAAGTTCTACATCTTGACTGAACAAATGCCAACATGCTAGTTGTGGAACTTACTATAACTTTGCAAAGAGTGTTCTTTGGAGGAAAACTGGATAAATGGTATTACTCCATCTTATTCCTTATATTTGCAGATGAGTCCATAATTACCTTTTAAAGTCTAGTCAAAGGTGTACTTCCAATATATAATGAAAAGTGAAGGACACTAGTCACCAAAAGTAAAATGTGAAACTTCCAAATCATCAGAGGGAGAATGGAGCAATGGGAAAACAGGAAGAATGAAGAGAAAAACAAAAATAAAGAAAAATATATATCTTTAAATAAAACATAAACTTAGTTTACAGATGGGCATGTCCAGTGTGCATGCATGCAGAGGCCAGAGGAGAATGTCAGATGTCTTCCTCTGTCACTCATCTCTGTGTTTCTTTGAGACAAAGTCTCTCACTGAATCCAGAGCTGCTGTTTTGTTTTGTTTTGTTTTCCAGATACACTAACCATCATGTTCCACTGATTCTCTAGTCTCTGCTCCCCACAGGACTTGGGTTACAGGTGTGCATGGACATGGCCAGCTGCTTTTAGGTGAGTGATGAGGAATCAAACTTGGGGTGAATCATTCTGTGGTAGGCCCTCATGTATGTGTAGTAAATACTCTTATCTGCTGAGCCATCTCCCCAGTCCCTGTACAATATTTAGCAGAAATTTTTAATGAAAAAACTGTCCCTTAAAGAAGGCTGGGGGCTAAAGAGATGACTTAGCAGTTAAGGCATTTGCCTGCAATGCAAAAGGACACAAGTTCGATTCTCCAGTGCCCTATAAAGCCAGATGCCCAGGAGGGCGCATGCATCTGGAATTCATTTGCAGTGGCTGGAAACCCTGGCACTCCTATTCTCTCTGTTTCTCTGTCTGCCTCTCTCTGTCTCTCTCTCTGTCTCTCTCTCTTTCTCTCTCTCTCAAATAAATAAATAAAATGTTTTTTTCTTTTTTTATTGTTCATAATGAGTTACATTGTTTAGTGGGCGAACCATGAGTTGTTATCCCCAATTCCCCGTTACCCCCCTTCCCCACCCCCAGTCAGCTAGATATCCTCCTCCGTGGGCCTTCTGGATCAGTCTTTGTGGTAGGGACCATGGATAGCTCATTCTTCAGCCGGGCTCTCATGTCTCAAGTGTGTAGTTACTGAGGGTTGCCAGGTCTCTGCTATTCTCCCCCACCACGGCTCTCACAATCTTTCTGCCCCCTCTTCCACTCAGTTCCCTGAGTCGTGGTGGGCGAGTATTGAGGCTGCTATGGTGTTGTGAGCAAAGAAGGCTGGGGATGAAGCTTAGTGGTAGAATACTTGCCTAGCATATCTCAGCACCACAAACACAAACAAACCAAGCAAATAATATTTCCTTAAAGTTTGCAAACATCCATATAAAATAGAGAATGTTTGCTTTAATTAATAGATTTTTTTTTTGGTTTTTCGAGGTAGGGTCTCACTCTAGCCCAGGCTGACCTGGAATTCACTCTATAGTCTCAAGGTGGCCTCAAACTCACTGCGATCCTCCTACATCTGCCTCCCGAGTGCTGGGATTAAAGGCGTGTGCCACCACGCCCGGCTTAATTAATAGATATTTAATACATAATTTGGGTCAATTTTCTTAATTTGTATACATTTTTAAAACTTGAATGAAATACTTCTAAATATGTTCTTAAAGGCACTGCAAATATTAAATAATGAAGAATTAGGAAAACTGTGAAAGTGGGAAGTCAAATAGGCAAGTCCAGAATTCAATAGTCCTTTAGCCATGAAGGTATTTCTCAAACCTTGAATAAATAGAGTATAGGTTATATAAAAGTAAAAACCCTGCATTTTTCTATAGCAATTACCTTCTCATTACTGGGACAAAACACCTGACCAAAGAAGCAGCTTCTGGAAGGAAAACATTTATTGGTGGCTTATTGTTTTGATGGGAAGTTTCACAGTGGTGGAGGACTGCATAGTAGAGATGAAAGCTGGCCACAAGCACTGGGGGGGGGCTGGACTATAAAATCCCAAGGCCCACCCCCAGTGACACACCTCCTCTTTTAGTTAGTTTGGCTGGGGTTCATCAATCTTTTTTCATTTCTCAAGAAACCTCTTTGATTGATTCAATGCATTATCATTTTAGTGTACATTTCATTATTTCTTGCCATATTTTATTTTATTTATTTTTTAATATATATTTATTGTCCATAATGAATTACATTATTTAGTGGGCAAACAATGAGTTGTTATCCCCAATTCCTCATTGCCCCCCTTCCCCATCCTCAGTCAGCTGGATATCCTCCTTTGTGGGTCGTCTGTATCAGTCTTTGTGGTAGGGGACCATGGATAGCCTAGTACTCAGCCATGTTCTCCTGGCCCAAATGTGTTGTTACTGAGGGGTGCCATGCCTCTGGATAGTCTCCCCCACCACAGCTCTCAAAATCTTTTCTCCCCCTCTTCTGCTCAGTTCCCTGAGTCGTGGTGGGTGAGTATTAAGGTTGCTTTAATGTTGTGAGCTTAGGGGTTTTTGTGTCAAAAATTGTTGGTTTCTGTCACCCTGGCTTATCCTGTGTTGATTGAATGGCTGTGGCTGTGGGTCCCTTGTTTATCCGTCATTCTCTGCAGGATTCCATATGGATCCTCCATGATATGACTGGTGGCTCATCTCTTGCCGGGATCTCAGTTATCTGCCTACGGTCGGATGGTAGGATTAGATGGGCCACAGCTCTCTCGCTGCATCCTGAACAATACAAACACAATCTCCATCGGAGAGTGAGATCAGTCTAGGTTAACAAATATACACAATTCTGGATTACCAAGATTCTATTTTTAGTAGCCTCCAAGTCAACTGGTAACATAGCACATCTTTTCTTGGGAGCCCAAGAGTACTGGATCCGGTGCATATCACACTGATTCCCCAGTTCCAGTCACGGGCTTCCCCTCACTAAGTGGAATATTTGGCCAAATTTAAAAGCTGTTGATTGTCTTCCCCAGGCATTTTAATTTGATTTTAATTTTTCTGAGACTTTGATGTTCACCATTAGGTTATTTGAGATCTCTGTGATATTTAAGTGTAAACAGTTTCAGCTAGAAAATTTTCTCTTAGAACTATTTTAGCTATATACCAGAAGTTCTGGTAGGTTACACAATCATTTTCATTTGATTTTAGAAAATTTAAAATTTCATTCTTGATTTCTTCAACAACACTGTTTATTCTGAAGTGTATCGTGCTATCTCCAAGTATTGGTATAGTTCCCATGGTTTCTCTTGATGTTGATTTCTAGTCTTATTCCATTGTGGTTTGATATGATACAAAAAATTATTTCAGTTCTTTTGTAATTGTTAAAACTTAAATTTTGATCTGTAATGTGATCAATTTTAGGGAGAGTCCAAATTGTAAGAAGATGCATTCCATGTCTGTTGGGTAGTATATTCTGTAGATATCTGTTAAATTCAAATGGTCCATGGTAGAGTATAGCTCTGAAGTTTCATTGCTGATATTTAGTGGGAAGTCCTATCTAAAGAATAGAGTGGGGTATCGAGTCACCCACTATTACTGCTCAGTTCCTATTTGACCTCTCATTCCTTTTGACGTTTGTTTTAGGAAATTGGGAGCCTCAAACATTTGGTGTATATATATTTGCAATTGTTATAACTTCTTTTCTTATGTGTGTTCATGTGCATGTATACACATGTGGTATGGAAGCCAGGGCCAACCTTGGGTGTCATCCTCAGGAATGCTATCCACCTTTTTTTTTTAAGTCTGAGTCTCCCGTTGGTCTGGAGTTCACCGATTAGGCTAGACTGGATGACCAGTGA
>PVHP010030091.1:0-21943 GCA_004024765.1 Zapus hudsonius
ATCTATCAGAACACATTCAATTGTTTGTGGGGGACACCTGGATCAAACCATGACAATGGCTGAGATAGGATTTGAACCCAGGTAGTCTGGCCCCTGGTCTCATTGACTCTAAGGACAGCAGGAAGGTTGCAGAAGGCTGCCAGGAAGTGCTGCCCTGGGTCCTCCAGGGTTCCTGCATGTGTGGTGGGTTTATCAAATAAGGGCAATGATCTAGTAGGGAGTGGATCAACCTGGGTCTAAGGCTTGATCCCTTAGATCAAGCCAGATGGAGCTGGCTTCTTCCCAGCTGGGTGATGGTGAGCTAGTTACTTAACTTCTCTGAGCTTTGGGGCCATCATTGTGAATTGCAGTTGAAGCCAACTTGTGGCTATTTTGATGATTCCATGAACTAATAATATGTGGCGTGACTGGTTCCCTAAACTCAGCTGCCCTTGCTGAGGTTGGAGTGTGTCTCCCTATTGTCCCATCCCACCGCCACTGCTGTGGAAGGCCATGCATAGAAGAGTCAGGGTCTGGAAAGGATGACGGCTCACACTGACAGCTGCTTCTACGTTCCCACGATGTGGGCATCTGCAAGAACCTGAAGAAAAGTCCTTTTTTGCTCTAAGACCTTGACAAGTGTAATCACAGTTTAGCAAGGGCAACAAAGTGGCTGTGGGTACAGGATTTGTCACTCTCACTGTGAGCAAGGCTGGCTGCAGGCACAGTTTCCTGCAGGAGATTCCCCCTCTATCCCTGCTCCCACCCCTTCCAGTTCAGCCCAGCCTGGTCTACTGGCTGGGGACAGTATCCCAGATCCCCCTCCACCCTGGGCAGAAGTGGAGGTCCCTTTCCTCATGGCTCCAGTAAGTAGAAGAGACGCCTTGAGCTTCAGTCAGCCCCACTGGGAAATAAGCTTAGGAAGGAGCTCTTCCTCTGTGCTCCTTGGGGCTCAGCTGAGGAGCTTGGGCTTTATTTCCCTGAAGAGACAGAGCCTTTCAAAGTAAGCTTCACCACCAACCCACCACCACCTTTCCACCCATACCCCTAGCCCTCATGCCCAGATGGCCAGTTGTCCTGCCAGGAATGACCCTGGGATATATTCTAGAGAGACACTTGTTTTTTTTTTTTTGTTGTTGTTGTTTTTCGAGGTAGGGTCTTGCTCTAGTCCAGGCTGACCTGGAATTCACTAGGTAGTCTCAGGGTGGCCTTGAGCTCACGGCGATCCTCCTACCTCTGCCTCCCAAGTGCTGGGATTAAAGGTGTGCACCACCAAGCCCTGATAGAGAGACACTTATGCCCCTGCCTTTGACAATGAGACTAGTGAAACAGTTGGCATTTCCACAGGACTGGAATGCTGGGAGAAGGAAATGGCTAAGACCTGGTGCCCGTCCCAAAGAGGGCTTTGTCTCCCTGAAAGAGATTTCATACAGTGCTGACAACTTGTCCGACCACCATGCAGGAGAGACTGGAGCTTCGTCAATGTTGATGGCTGGGGCCGCACCTTACCCAGAACTGCTCAGTATGGATATCTCTTACCTTCTAGTTCAACTTGAACCTCATGTTAGGACTCTGAAGATGGACTTGAGAGTCAGTGGACCTCTTTATCACTCCTCTTCTCAATGTGATCACTTCTTTCTCAGCTTTTCGTGATTACTTGTCTCCTTCATTGACCCATGAGAATAGGAGGCTAAGCCCAGGCCCAGGCTCTGATCTAACAACTCTGGTGACAACGGGGACAGCACCTGGCTGCATTGGATGGTGCACCCCACATTGTCCGTCAAATGTCGTCCCTTTGAGCAGACAAAGGACAGGGCCCTTCAGGTGTTCTCTGTGCAACCTCCCACCATGAAGACAATGCTTAACTATATAGCCCACCTTTAAAAAATGCCTCTCTCTGGCCCACACTTCTCTGGCGGCAAAATTCCCAGAAAGAGCATACGGTATTGGCTGCCTCCATACCTTCTCCTCCTATTCTCTGAGGTTTGACACTCTTCCAGCCCAACACTCCCCTGTCAAGGCTCTGTCCTCCTGTCCTCCACCCACATGCTGCCAAGCCCAGGGGTCAGTACTTTGTTCTCAGCAGCAGCACTGGGAGTTGATGGCCATGCACTCTTCCTGAAGCCCCACCCCCCACCTCCAGCTGGTTTAAAATCATCTTCCAAGTCCTGGTCATGAAGGGGTTTCAGGGTCCTTGTGCCTACTTCATCCATGCTCCCAGCCTGCGATGGTTAATCTTTTTTTTATTGTCCATAATGAGTTACATTGTTTAGTGGGCCAACAATGAGTTGTTATCCCCAATGCCCCCCCTCCCCATCCCCAGTCAGCTGGATATCCTCCTCCGTGGGCCATCTGGATCAGTCTTTGTGGTAGGGGACCATGGCTAGCCTAGTACTCAGCCCGGTTCTCCTGGCCCAAGTGTGTTGTTACTGAGGGGTGCCATGCCTCTGGATAGTCTCCCCCACCACGGCTCTCACAATCTTTCTGCTCCCCTCTTCCGCTCAGTTCCCTGAGTCATGGTGGGTGAGTATTAAGGCTGCTTTAATGTTGTGAGCTTAGGGGGTTTTGTGTCGAGAATCATTCTTTTCTGTCTCACTGGCTTATCCTGTGTTGATTGAATGGCTGTGGCTGTGGGTCCCTTGTTCATCCTGTCATTCTCTGCGGGGCTCCATATGGAGCCTCCACGATATGACTGTGGTGGCTCATCTCTTGCCAGGATCTCAGCTATCTGCCTGCGGTCGGTTGGTAGGGTTAGATGGGCCACAGCTCTCTCACTATATCCTGAAAAATACAAACACAATCTCCATCGGAGAGTGAGATCAGTATAGGTTAACAAATATACACCATTCTGGATTACCTAGCTTCTATTTTTAGTAGCCTCCCTGTCAGTCACTCGCATAGTGCATCTTTTCTTGGGAGCCCAAGAGTACGGGATCCAGTGCATATCGGCTTGAATCCCCAGTTCCAGTTAAGGGCTCCCCCTCACTGAGTGGAATATTTGGCCGTATTTAAAAGCTGTTGATTGTCTCCCCCAGGCCTAGGCTCCTCCATTGCACAAGTGCTCCTTTCTTGGTTCGCTGTTCTCTCCCAGTAGGAGGTATGGTCAGCCTATTCATGGCTGCAGACTGTGTTTCATGCCAGTGGTCTCTGTTTACTCCAGCTGTTGTTGATCAGCTTCCCCTGGTGGCTTGTGTAGTGCCTTCCAGCACTGTATTAACTGCCATTGAGGGGCTGGTTACCATTCCAGACCTCAAAGGGTCTCTCAATGCTGATCGATGGCATTCTGTGGTTTCTTCAGCAACAGGGTTTTGCCTCAGGTCTGGGGAGGGCATTCAAGGGCTTTGACAGAGTTCTGTCTTGTTTTTGGAACCTCATGGGTCACTTTGGTCAACAGCTCAGTGAGGGAAGGAACCGGTGGCCGGGACATGGGGTTGTCAGACTGCTCAATTATTCACAGGCTTAGACATTCTCCCCTACTACTCATGGCCCCTCTTGCCAGTTGACACCCACTACTTGCTCTGTAGGTTACAGTATGCTCGTGAGGATTTTATGTTTTTGAACCTAATTTGGTTTAGCCTCATGCTTAAGCCATTCCACTCCCCCCTTCCCTTACACCTCATTCATAACCTCTCACTTCTTTCTACTAGTCTGCATAGAGAAAACTGTTATCCTGGTTAAGGACCACATATGAGGGAGAGTATGCGGCATTCAATTCTCTGTTCTTTATTTGTGGGTTTTTTTTTTTTTTGAGGTAGGGTCTCGCTCTAGTCCAGGCTGACCTGGAATTCACTATATAGTCTCAGGCTGGCCTCAAACTCACAGCGATCCTCCTACCTCTGCCTCCCGAGTGCTGGGATTAAAGGCGTGCGCCACCACGCCCAGCTCTCTGTTCTTCTGAGTGTTCGTTTAGTAAGATCTGCTCGAAGTCAGACCATTTTTTCCCTAAATTTCAATGTGTCATTTTTCCTTTCAGCTGTGTAGAATTCCATCGTGTAAATATACCACAGTTTCGCTGTCCATTCCTCCATGGATGGGCATTTGGGTTGATTCCAATTCTTGCCTATTATGAATTGAGCTGCTATAAATATAGTTGTACAAAATTTTCTGCATCGAGATGTGACATCTTGCGGGTAGACGCCTAGTAGAGGGATAGCTGGATCCATTGGTAGTTCTATGTCCATTCTGTCTAGGAGTCTCCACACTGCTTTCCGGTTGATCTTAATTTAGAAGATTTTTAAAGCACAACACCTCCTGGTGTGTCTCTGAAGGTGTTTCCAGTGCCCACAAGAACTCCAACCTAATGAATGACTTTATCCATGAAGGATTCAAAACATAAACAGACCATTAGGAGGTGCTGGAACTGTAGAATAGGGCCTGTTTGGAAGCAGAGGTGGGGGGATGCTCTTAGGGATTGTATGGTGCCCAGCCCCTTCCTATTGCTGCTTCATTCTACGTCCTGTCCACCATGATGTGAGCTGCTCCACCACACCCTCCCTGATACCATGGACTGAAACCTCTGAAACCATGAGCAGAATCAGTTTCCTCCCTATTATGGTTTGGGTCTCAGATGCCGCCCACAGGCTCACGGATTTGAACACCTGGTCTCCAACTGGTGGTGCTGTCTCAGGGGGTTGTGGAAGCTTTAGGGTGGGCGGCATGGCTGACAGAGGTGGGTTAATAGAGTTGGGCCTTTGAGGGTTACAGCCCACTCTGCTTCAGGCCTGAACTGTCTCCTTAATCTACCTGGATGTGACAGCATTCACAAGCTCCCACCACTGTGGGTTGAGGGACTACCCTCTGTGCTGGAAACACTATGAAACCTGCTGTTGCTTCTGTCAGGAATGTTTCCATAGGGCTGAGAAAAGTGATCAATACAGGAACTCCTTGACGGTGTTTCTATGAAGTTTTTTGGTCATGGCAACAAAGAATCAAGCTAGGGGCTGTGCAGATGGTCCAGTGGGTAAAGCGCTGGCCATGCAAATATGAGGGTCTGAGTTCAGTTTCTCAGCAGCCATGTTAAGGCCAGGTGTGATGGCTAGTGCCTGGAACTCCAGCACTGGGAAGGTAGAGACAGAGGAGGTTCCCTGGAGCTTGCTGGCTAGCTAATCTGGCTGAACTGATGAGCTCTGGATTCAGAGAGAGACCCTATCTCAAAAAAAAGAGAGAGAGAGAGATGGGGAACGCTGGGCATGGTGACACACACCTTTAATCCCAGCACTTGGCAGGTTGAGGTAAGAGGATCACTGTGAGTTTGAGGCCAGCCTGGGGCATCAGAGTGAGCCCCAGGTCAGCCTGGGCTACAGTGAGACCCTGCCAGGAAAACAAGAATAAAAATAAGATGGGGAACAAGGGGCTGGAGAGATGGCTCAGTGATTAAGGCACTTGCCTCCAGTGCCTAAGGCCCCGGTTCAATTCCCCAGGACCCATATATGCCAGACCCACAAGGTGGTGGCCCTGGTGCTCTCTCCCTCTACCTCTACCTCTACCTCTACCTCTCTCTCTCTCTCTCTCTCTCTCTCTCTCTCTCTCTGTGTATTTCTCTTCTTAAAAATAAATAAATAAAATATTTTAAAAAGATGGGAAACAAATGAGGAAGACGCCCAACTTTGACCTCTGACCTCCACATGCATGTCTACACATGTGCATCTGCGCATGTATTCACACATATATGCACCCACACACGTGTACATGCATGCACATGATTCACGGACACAGAAGCTTAGATAATACATTGCTCTTACACGGTTCCTTCGATCCTTCTAGTCTGTCTGGACAATAACCTCCCTACTCTCCAGTTCCTTCCCTCCACCACTCAGAATTAAATCCAAAGGTCCACTGTCTCCTTTGAGCCTTCTCTCCCGCGGAGGCTTTCATTCATGTCTCCTGTCTTCCATCTCCTCACTCATTAGTTCACTGACTCCTCACTTTCATGAAACACGCACTGGGTCAGACCCTGGCGCTGCACTTGCACAAAGCCGGGGTCAAGCTCTTGGCCTTGGGAGCTAATTGTCTTCAGTGCTCAGAGCAGCCATAGCCAGTTACTGTCACTGCTCTACCAGCAGCGAGGGAGGGCCTTTCATAGTGGTCATCCCATTTCCTCTTCCCCCAAACCTGTGGCCACAGTCTCCATGCTGCGCATGTGTAAACCGAGGTTTGGGTGGAGACAGGATGATCATCCAGCTAGGTTGGTTTCACCCTGGTTGCTAATGTCTTGGGGCTGTGACACTTGCCCAGAGCTCATGCCCTCCCCCTTACAATCCCCTAGGGAAGCAGACATGGGTTCTGGCATGAGGAGAGCCTTGTCCAAGAGCATGTGTGACAGTGGGGGCTTCTCAAGGCCAGAGTCACTGGGCACTTGGACACCTGCTCACCTGAATGCAGGCTGAGAGGACCAGGCTCCTGCCCTGCAGGTACCCCCACCGTGGATCAGCCCCACCACTTCTGCTGTTCTCTTTTTTCTTGCCGCATGTCACAGGTGACAGCCAGCTCCTCCTCCTGAGAAAGCTGTGACGGGAATGAACTCTAGGCCCTAGGTTTTAGCTGCTAAGAGGAGGAAACCTCTGGAAACCTCCCCTCCCTCATCTGCAGCCAGAGCCTCCTGGACAAGCATGGGAGCAAATGCCTCTCACTCACAGGGACTCCTGGGGACATGGTGGGGACAGACAAGGCTTAAGTTTCACTGTATCTTCTGCTGGCCCTCACCCCACCCTGGTGGGACAGCTGGCACCCTGAAAAGTTGGCACCCTGAGAATGCATGTTCAGGGAAGTGCATGGGAGTGTCCACATATACGTGTGCAAGGCCCGTCCAGATGCACACTCACGTGTTCTGGGTGCATGGGCAGGAAGTGCTGACTGACTGGCTCTTGCTGCCTAGCAAGCCACCTACCTGGCCTTGCCCACACACCTGTGCATTCGCTGGGTGCTGGGAGCAGCTTTGCTACCCTTGTCTGTCATCCACCTGCCATGACTGACATGCCTTTTTCGTGGGCAAAAAGCCTTTAAAATCTAGCCTTGGATCTGAAGTTCCGTCCCACCCACCTTATTCTATTGGTCCAAGCAAGTCACACAACCAAACATGAAGTCAAGGGCAGGGAGAGATAAATTCTTTCCTCCTAGAGAAAATAAGGAAAGGTGAGCCAGGACCAATGCTATGTTCCATCACTATATGTGTGCATATGTGTTTAGATACATCCATGTGGGTTGATGAATAAATGCACCTGAATGCATGAATGTACACACGCATAGATGTCCATTCACATGTCTGCTAAACTATGCATGCACCAGTGTTTCTGAGGGTGTGAGTCTGGTAGCATCCCCCAGACAGACACAGGCACACACATACATGGACGCAGGCACGCAGGCAGCCCCCAGTGAGGCCACATTGCTGGAGTGTATGGGCCTGAGCCTGAGCCTGAGCAGTGAGGGTCCTCCCAGAGATACCTGGGGGCCCTGTGAGTCTCATGCCATCTGCATGTGGGAGGGACATCTTGCTCCGTTAGTGGCCCTGAGAAAATTCACTGGTCAGTTGTCTTGTAGTCTATTATTACCCAGATGTCTGTGTG
The DNA here is from genome assembly GCA_004024765.1 of Zapus hudsonius. Classification (NCBI taxonomy): domain Eukaryota; kingdom Metazoa; phylum Chordata; class Mammalia; order Rodentia; family Dipodidae; genus Zapus; species Zapus hudsonius. The sequence continues at coordinate 7,542 of PVHP010030091.1, forward strand.
TTCCAAACAATTGTTTTTAGATTGCTTCATTAGTCTGTCTCAGCAGACCAGATCCTGCCACACTTGACTTACTCAGGTTCTCTGGGACAGAGCTGGTGGGAGCTGGGCAAGCAACACACTTGCTCAGCCACCTCCATTTCTGAAGAAGGTGTCCTCAACCGATGAGGGGGAGATGTTCCAACCTGCCATGAGGCAGCATTGTAAAGCTGGAAGGGTGTGGACTTTGGAACTAGAGCGAGCTGGTGTCCATCCAGAGCCTGTCATTTGAAGGCTGCATGAACTCCCGTGAGCTCCTGAAAGAAGGGGTCACTGGCTGATTATTGTGGGTGGCATGAAGAAGGAGAAGCTACAGTGTGTGAAGCACCATGCCTGTCCCTCTCAGCCTGACTCAGAACCTGGGCCCTCCCCTCCCTGTCATCACTCTGCAACGGGCCCTGAACATTAGGGACATGCAACTGGGCTGGTAGAAACTGGGGTTCCCCAGGGAATCTTTTGACACAGGCAAGTCATTAACGTTCCAAGAGGAACCTGGAAGTTCATCTAATAGACTTGGCCCTGTCCAAGAACAAACCTGCAGGCAAAGTGGCTGGTGATGTGACCCAGGCCTGTGACGATGAAGGACACAGGGGACACTTTCTTCGCCATCTAGGAGGGAGTCATCCAGGTGCCTTACTATGTCCCTGCCTCCTCAGCACCTTGTGATCCATCCTGAGGGCTGGTGGCCACCGGGACGTGCCTGGGGCTTCTGGAGCACGTCATTTCCCCCTGCCATTAGCAGTCACTTCCAAAGCAGTCAGGGTGCCAATGGGGGGCTGCCATGCTCTGTGAGGGTGTCAACAAACTGCTCCTGTGAAGGGCAACCTGATAAAGACTTTAGACTTCATGGACCATATGTAGTCTCTGCTATGCATGCTTCTTTCCATATGATCCTTTAAAAATAGAAATGAGCTGGAGAGATGGCTCAGCATTTAAGGTGCTAGCTTGCAAAGCCTGATAGCCCAGGATTCAGTTCTCCAGCACCCACGTAAAGCCAGATGCACATGCATCTGGAGTTTGTTTGTGGTGCCAGGAGGCCCTGGCACACCCATATACTCTCTCACTCTCATAAATAAATAAATATTTAAAGATTAATATTAAAATTCCAAATTAGTTAAGGTTTGCATGAGAAGTGCCCCCCCCAAAAAAAATAGGTTCATGTGTTGAAAGCCTGGTCCCTTGCTGACTGGAACCAGTCATTGAGCACTCTGCCTTCTTGGATGCACTTGAACCCTTGATGGGTTCATAATCCGATGGGGTCATTGGGAGATGGTGGAGGTGGGGCCTTGGTTCCTGGGGGTGTGTATGTCTTAGAAAGATGAACCTTGTCTCTGGTCCCCTCCTGGTTTGTTCTCTCTCTCTCTCTCTCTCTCTCTCTCTCTCTCTCTCTCTCTCTCTCTCTCTCTCTCTCTCTCTCTCTCTCTCTCTGCTTCCTGGCTGCTTGAGGTGAGCAGCTTCCTCCTCCACATACTCCTACCATCATGATGCTCTTCCTCAAGCACGACGTAGAAGCCCGTCCACCATGCGTGAAAACTTCGGAACCAAGATCTAAAATAATCTTTCCTCCCCCTAAATCATTTCTCTCGGGTGTTTGTGACGGTGACAAAAAATCTAACTTACTATTCTTAGCTCGACAGCTTCGAAAAGACAGGCTAGAGGTGGGTGGAGCTCCCTGGAGAGACAGGCAGGTGAGCATGGGAGTTACAAATACGTGTTAACTCAAGTTCTCAAGGTTCTGAGTTGTACAGATGCTAAGGGCATTTTCCTCTCACACCAGTGAGTCTGTTCTCAGGGCAGCTGGGTCTGGGACCTTTCCATTGGTGTGCAGTTTGGGGTGTAAATTCCATCAGCTACAACAGCCACTGAGCACCAGTCAGTGGGAGCTACCACCTGGGTGCCTCCTCACAGTCTATGTTAATTTATCTCTATAGCCACTCTGGTGCTGAGTTCTAATGCAGAGGCCCCTTTTCTTTCTGTGCACTCAGGGGAGCCCCAGAGGAAGGGGAGGGAGGAAGGGGGGAAGTGAACGACAGAGAATGCTGCCAGACCCTTTTAGCCTGTGTCCTACATTATAAAATTGCCAAAATAGCATAATGGATTTTTTTTGAAAAATATTTTATTATTTATTTATTTTTGGAAAATAGAATACATGTTCATCATTATAAAAATCAGACTCGGAAATGAACCAAGAAGAAAATAAGAAATCACCAGAAATCTTGCCCCTGCCCGCACCCCCCAGAAACCTCCATTCTTACATTCTGCAGACACCTCTGCCTGGTCGTAAACACATATGTACATGGGTTTAAATGAGCGCGAGCAGACTCCACATGCTGTCGTAGAAAATGGTTTTTCTTCTCGACAATATGCTGTGGACATCTTTCCATGTCAATAAATATAGATCGGCAGCGTTGTGTTAAATGGCTGTGCTATATCTGATCGTGGGTACAAATAGAACTTTTAAATGCCAAAAAGGCATTTGTTCTTCGCACCTCTGAAGAGGATGTTTGGTTGTGCTCATATGGCAGCTTGGGGGCCTGGGTCACTGCCATCCTGGCTATGAGAGGCATAGGGCTCCAGAAACCTTAGGCTCCTTACCTAGGGTTGGGAAAGAGGCCCAGAGGCACCAAACTCATCCTCACAGGAAGGCTTTGCTGTTCTCACAGCCCAGCTCTCCTGGTGGGCATGGCTCCTTCACCTGCTAGAAACCCTGTAGGCACGTGGTCTCTCATTCTGCCTGCCCCTCTTTCTGAATCCTTTTCAGCATCTCCCAAGCTCTGACTTTCATGGATGGAGCAAGTTTTCCAAAGGCCCTTTATTTCTTCCCCTGCCCTGCTGAGCAAAGGGTTCTTCTCAGAACCTTCTGCCTCAGGTGTGCTTGTGCTCAAATGTGCATCTCTAGCCCCTCATTGTCACCAACCTGGGGGTGGATGAACAATGCCTACCTGTGTCTCCATGCCTTGGACTTCTTGGTCTAAGTTCTCTAACACCTTCCCTCACAGAGTGGACTAGGCCTTCTGTCCAGGACAGGGGCTGCTGCCTACATACAAAGAGGTCTGAGGGAGAAACAGGGCCGTTTTTGCCTGGCAGCCTTGGCCCCTCCCTGGTAGAGGCATGTGGGAACAGGATAGACTCTGCTCTTGTACCAAAGGAGTCTAGACTTGACTGGGAAGCAGAGCTGCCAACACAGGTAATCAAATGGCCAAGAAACTGAGATGAGGAGCTTACCTGCAAAGTCTAATGACACAGGTTTGATTCCCCAGTGCCCAGTTCAGGCACCCTTGTTGCCTACTGTTGCCTGGGGCTAGAATAGGCAGAGCCTATATCACCCCCCCTCCCCTCCATTGACTTTGGGCTTTGAATCCCCTTTTCTGTGCCAGGGCAAGCTAAGGGGATCAGGCAGGGTTCACAAGGTGACAAGTTGACATGCCAACTCATTGGAGCACTGCCTTGGCCTTGACCGTCCCCTTCTGTCCTCAGCACATTTTTGGAAGAGTTGCCCCTGACAAGTAGGCATATTTCCTTATAGCTGTGGCATTCAGAATGCCTACAGTCTCCATCACATCCTTGAGTCTGGGACTGGACCAGGGATGTGGGGGGGACTTCACACAGCTACTAAGTGTCAGATCAGGACTTGAACCTAGCACCAAATCCTTGACTTCACACAAGACTGCATGGTAGCTGATCCATGGGGCCTGGAAGGATGCACCCTCCTCCCCCATAAAGCTGCAGCTGCTGTTCTGCTTCCTTGGACCACAGAACATTCAACTCTTATGCCTGCTCTTGCCAGACCCCATATGTGATGGGATACTATGATCATCCACACCATAAAGCAGTAAATAGAAGGATTAGTCCTTGGGAAGGTGTTAGTGATACGGACAAGTGTTGAATGCCCAGGATGTAGATTCCATCTATGCGCTGGCATTCCCTTAGCTGTGAGCATGGACACAAACTCAGACGTGTGTTCGGCCAGGGTCCAATATCCTTCCACCCTAAACTGGGTCCTCGTAGCCTTCATCTTTTCTGGAGACTTGCAGCTTTTTTTAAGAAAAGATTTTATTTGCAAGGGAGAGGGAGAGAGAGAGAGAGAGAGAGAGAGAGAGAGAGAGAGAATGAGCCCTCCAGCCACTGTAGAGGAACTCCAGATTCATTCGGATCTGGCTTTATGAGAGCACTGGGGTATCAAACCTGTGTCATTAGGCTTTGCAGGTAAGCTCCTTAAACACCGAGCCATCTCTCTAGCCTGAGACTTTCAGCATTTTTTTCCAACTCCAGTATAGACAGTAAAGACCATTTTGTATAGAGATAGGGTTCTCCCAGGAATACCGAGAGTCCTGGGACCAGCTAGGGAAAGGGATGAGTTTGGGGTCTCAATCTCTTGGGAGCCATCAGGGAGTTAACGTGGGGCAACGGATCCCTCCATCAATCAGTGTGGTTTCTGGGATATCATGTGACTTCAATAAGGGCAATGCTGTTTCTAATGGGAGAGTTTCTAATGGGAGAGAAGCCAGGATGTCTGGAGGGGCCGCAAGCTCCTGTCCCTGTGAGGCTATGGAGGATGTAGGCATGAACGTCTTAAGAGAGGACACCCAGGTCAGAGTCTTAGAGACCAGGGTCAGCTGTCCCTTCCCTACAGTCTGGCCAGTTTGATGAGAGGGTACCTGGGGGGGGGGGAGGTTCTGTTCTCACCTGTTTCCCTGGGGTGGGAGGGGCCCAGCTGCCACCCTGGGATTTGCATTCAACCCTTGTTTCTGAGGAACTCTGCATGCAGCAGCCTGCTCCCTGAGATGTGCTATTTTAAGTGCTTCCCCTCCGCCCCTAAGGGTGCCATGTGTTTATCTTGCTTTCGAGTTAAAAGGGAAAATCAATTTCACTCTTACCTTAGGAAGATTTGGGGTTGGGGGTTGGGGTGGCATCATTTCATTAAAATGAAAGTGGAAATGGGGCAGTAAGGGCTTCATAGACCCACCCCCTTGGCGGGTTATGAATAAACAATGGCCAGGTCCACACACAGCTTGTCTCCACTGCTCCCACAGCCCAAACTGGAGCCCAGATTTGGAGTTTGACTGACCCATCACTGAACTGTGGCTTCCCATCCCACATCCTAGAGGGAGGGAGAGAAGGAGAAACCAAGCTCATCACTGGTGTGTGTGTGTGTGTGTGTGTGTGTGTGTGTGTGTGTGTGTGTGTGCCCATATGTGCGTACGTATGTTGAGGTAGTTCATGAACTCTGAACCTATTTTGTCTGGTCAATGTTTCAGTTCTCAACCACTTGAGCCAAGGCAGGCTCAGTGCTCTGGAAACTCCTGAATGGACCTGGCACCCTGGCTTTGGCTCCCAGTCTTGACTGGCTGGTTTCAGGCGAGGCTGGATCTGGCCACACTCCTTACCCTACCTTGCCACTGCTGGTGGTTTGGGTTCCTGCCATCACTCTTTGCAGCAGCCAATAGGAACCTCGAGCTCAAGTCTTGGCTCCAGAGCTCCTCAGATGTCCCCAAAGCCTGAGTGCAGAGGCTGGGGCAACCCAGCAGAGCCTCCACCCACGAGGCAGGTTCCCAACCAGAGGAGGGTCAGCTGAGGTCTCTTCGGCTACTCTCTTGACATTTCCAGTGAAAGGGAGCGTAGGGGACAAGGATGGGAGAAGGGCTCCAGAGGGGAGTTTTGGAGGTGAAGGTACAACCTGCCTTCACAGTGGTTCCTTCCAGAAGATCAGCAGCCCTGGGGCTTCGGGGGACACAGACAGGCTGAGTCTCAGCCGGGATGACTGTGTTTCTTTCCCATCCATCTGCTTACATAACTAACATTTGTCGAGGATCCTGCATTTCCAAGCTATTTTAAAATTTCCTGAGGCCCACCCATTTGCCTCATAGTTTAAAGGACACCCTATGAGCACAGCAATAAGCCACAGAGCATGTTCCTGTGCCCAAAGGGAACTGAACACGAAATCAAGTCCACGGAGCGGGAGCCACAGGCCCTGTGAGCAGCGCTGTAGGAGTGAACACACCCATCCATCATTCTGACGAAGACCCACAAGGAAAAGGCTCCTGGAAGAGGTGGGGTCTGCACTGCTTCCAGAAGGATGTGTGGGCTTTTAAAGTTGCCAAGTCCAGTGAGGAAATCTCCAGCCTGGGGTGTGGGTTAGTCAGGCTTAGCACATGATGGATCTGCAAGCAGAGAGTAGAGTGGATGCAGTGAGGTGGAAGGGGAGGTCCTGAGGCCACTGTGGGCTCAGCACCCTGTGGAAGACCCTGCCAGCCTCAATATATCCTGGTAGGCATGATCATGCCCAAAGCACAGATAAGAAAACTGAGGCCTGGAGAGGAAAAGTGATTTGCTGAAGTTTAGTCAGACCATAAGTAACAGAGTGAACATACAAGCTTGAAGCAATCCTGAGTCCATGGGACCAAGAATGACCTTGACATTGGGAGTTGGGGGTGTAGACAGAGGAGCTGGGACAGAGGGTCTTGAAGTTTTCTGAGAACATTCTGAGGGGGGGGGAGGTGGATTAGACCAGGAAGAGATGACAGGCTCCAGAAGTCTATGGTGGGCTAGAGAGGAGTGAGTGGTGGTATGGGGGTAGAAGGACCATAGAGCCGCTAGAAGCAGACTTGTTGGTTGACAGGATGGGGACAGCAGTGACTTTGGAACTGGCTCTAGACAGAACTCTCCTACCATCTCACAAAGCCAATGGGTTGGGAGATGCCCATAAGATCATGTAATGACCTGATGCTTGAAGCCTCTTGGGAAATTTCTGGGCCTTGGGGATAAAGTGAATGATTCAACCCAGACTCAAAAACATCCCTGCTGACAGTGTGTCTGCAGCCAAGCATGCTCACTCCCTGCTGGTTGCTGGATGGCCTGTCTGTTAGATATGAAAGCAGAACAGAACTCTCTGTGGCCTCTTCCCATTGGTCTGATGCTGTCTCTTGGGACATGACAGAAGAACCCATGTGTGTTTCCTACACCTGATTATCATACATTTGGTTACAGTTTTCATGTCCTCGCAACCTCTTCCCATCTCCAGGATATGACCCAACAATGATCATAGTATGGACATGTACTGGGCTTCCTTGCTTCAGGTATTGTCCTGAGAGCTTTGCAAATTCGACTTGGGCTGGCTCATGAGCACCTTTGAAATGTCTTCCCAATGTAATTCCAAGGACATGGAGGCTTGTTGCAGAATTTTAAGCAGGAGAGGAGACATTTTTGGAAAGATCATTCAGGTAGCCCGTGTGAAGAGTGCTCTGATGGGAGGAAGAACGGGGCTGGGGGTGCTACTGAATGGGCCTGGCGAGAAACCACCAAGCTCTGAGAGCTGGTGGTACAGGGCATGGTGGCAAGGGGTGACTGGAGAAACATTTCAGGGTCTGATTAACAGGAGCTATAAGTAGTTGGATGTGAGAGGCAAGGAGGAAGAGAGGGAAAAAAATCCAGGTATGATCAGATTTTTGTCTCGGGTGATGCCCTATAAAAGGGAAAGTTTAAAAGAAATGCCCAGATCATTCTGGGCATGGCTAGAGGGAGGAGTCAGAAGGGGAGATTACATTTTAGCTTTTCACATAGGAAGTTGTAGGTGTCAGAGGTATGCCATTCATTCACTTGTTGGCTTGTACCTCCAGGCATTTAACAAGCCTTTATTGAAGATCAGCTATGTGCTATGTGCCAGAGACTCTGCCTGCTCCTGGCATCTTGGATTTGAAGGGCTTATTATATAGGAGAGGAAGACAGAAATTGACAGGTCTATGATAATCAGTCCTGGGCTGAAGAGATACCTCGGTAGTTAAGTGTGCTTCCTGTGTAAGCATGAGGACCCAAGACTGCCCAAGTTTGAAGCTCCAGAACCCCAAGTAAATAGCTGAGCTTAGTCACACATGTCTATAACCCCAGTTCTGTGGGGAACAGTGAGGGGAAAATTGCTGGGGCTCACCAACTGCAAGCCCCAGAATCAGTAAGAGACTGTCATAAGATGACAGTTATATGAGTGATGGGTGGGAACCCTTGTGTTCTCTGGTCACCTAAGGCGGGCATATGGGGCACTGTGTTGGCACATACACGTACATATACACGGACACCATGTATATGCCACGCACATCATGAGTACTACACACACACAAAACCAACAAAAATCCAGTGCTGTCTATTTTTCATCAGTGCCCTTCAGGAAGTGCACGGATGAATAAACTGGTATATCTGTACAGTGGAGCATTATTTGGTGTTGAAACAAATGAGCTACCAAGCAGGAAAAGACACGAGAGAAGCGCAAGTCCATATTACTAAGTGGGAAAAGGCAATGTGAAAAGGCTATTCTTCGTGTGAGTATAGCTATTTGGCGTTCTCAAAAAGGCAAAACTGCAGAGGCAATAACAAGACCAGTGCTTTACAGAAATAAAGGGGAGAAAGAATGACCAGATAGAAGAATTTGAAATGACTCTGTGTGGTGGTATAATGGTGGACGTATGTCATTGTAGGTTAGTCCTATCTCACAGAGTGAATATTAACTGTGGGCCTTAGTGAAAATGCCAGTGTGGGTTTCCCAAGTGTAACACACCACAATGGCAGGGGTGGAGGCTATGTATGCAGAGGGATCAGGAACTTTCTGCTCAATTTAGAGGGAACCTAAAATTGCTTTAAAATGAAACCTATTAGGGCTCGAGAGATTGCTCAGTGGTTAAGGCACTCGCTTGCAAAGTCTAACGACCCAGGTTTGACTCCCCAGTACCCACGTAAAGTCAAATGCAAAAAGTGGTGCTTGGGTCTAGAGTTCATTTGCAGTGGCTAGAAGCCCTGGCATGTTCTCTCTCTTTCTCTCTCTCTCTCTCTAAATAAATAAATAAATAAATAATTCTTTTTAAAAGATTAAAAAATGAAGCCTATTAAAATTAGTGTTGTAAGATGCCAAGGTTGGAATCTTTTATAGAGAGCAGAATACTGTTTTGGTTTAGCTATGAAGTATCCCCTACAAAAGTCTAGTGTGTTGGAAGTTCAGCTCCCAGCTGGTGGCAGTGCTTAAATAATGGGGTTGTGAACACCCTAACTTCATCCATGGGGCAAACCATCTATGCGTTCCTACTGAATGGGCATCAAGGTGAGCCCTGAGGGAGGAACTAGGTCAAATGTCTCTGAGAGGTATACCAGATCCACAGTGTCTGCCTGCCTGTGTGTGTGTGCTTCCCTCCCTCCCTCCCTCTCTCTCTCCCTTCTCTCTCTTTTTCCCAGGTGCCATGAGGCAAACAGCTTTCTTCTGCTGTGCAGCCCCATCCTTCCACCAAAATATTCACCACAGGCCCTGAGATGATGGAGCCAGTGACCATAGACTGAAACTTTTGAGAACATGAGCCACAATAAATCCTTCCTCCTTTCTCCTCCCTTTAAATTGGTTGTTTGGGGTATTTTGTCACAATGGAAAGCTAACGCAAATCCGAAAAGATTAGGGTAATCAGGAAGAGTTTCATCATACAGATGATCATTGACTTGTGCTGGAGAGACGGGATCTTGGTTTATAGCTCAGGCGAGGGCACTGTGGGTGGTAAGGACGTGAACTTCATCACGTCATTGGTGAATGCCCAGCCACCAAGAGAATCCAGGGAAAATGGTGTTGCCAGGTATGAAGCTGGAACTTAGAGAGACTGGTACCTGAGGGAAGGGAGACTGGGGTAGCTGAGGAGAGAGGAAGAACATGAGGAGAGAGGATGAAAGGAAATGCTGGGTGGAGAGGACAGAATGTGGAGATGGGACCATTGATATGTCTCTGTGAGCTGATTAGAATCCATGGACCCACACAGAGACCTATTAGGACATCTCAAAATGGAAACCAGTTGGGAGCCAGGACGACTCAACTGTGGCATGTTTTTCATGCCTAAGAAAGATGAAATACAGATGGGTGGTCAGAGGGACCTGGCCACAAGCAGAAGAAATGACAGTCTCCAAGAAAAAGATGGATGGTCTTCATCCCAGGGTTGTCTGGAAGCAACCTTGGTCTTTGGTCATAGAAAGTTCTGCCATAGGCCAGATACTGTGGCCTCAAGGCATTAAAGCTTTGGGTTTTTGTGTCCCAGTGGAAAGACCACCACAAGGGTGGACATGGCAGGCCAAGGTGGTCCCCCATCCCTGTGCTCTGCCCGCCTCCTCTGCTCTGAGTGTGTCTACCCTGCAGCCTTCTGGCTCTGTTGTCAAAGTGGTCATATGCCAGGTCCCAAGCCTGGTCTTTGCCAGTGCTGGCTAAGAGTAGGAATGCTGACGTTTATCTGGGCTGCTCCCCAAACCCCCATGGGCTCCTCACTCAGCCTTGGACTTCACTGGCAAAATGAGCCTCCTCTCCTTTACTCCAAGTCTGCTTGCCTGCTGATGCCTGGTTCCAGGGATGTAGGCCTTCTGTGCCCACCATGTCCAGATTCACTTTGTGTGCACTGGACCCACCCTCTCAAGTGCTTTCTTCTCACCCACCCCCAGGTGATCCTCTGTGCACAGGCACAGACTCTAGACTAGCCCAGCTTTGAAGCTCCTCTTTCGAGAAGAGCTCCTCCAGGAACCTCCCGTTTCCCTGCTGTGCACAGCAAGAAATATTTAAAAGCCATCTACAGCTACTCTAACCAGGGTTCCAGCCTGGACTCTCCTCTTGACCTTCCACCCAGGCTTCCATTCCCATTATCCCTCTCAGACTGCTCAGGACAAGAGTTCCCAAGATCCAGGCATGGTTGCTCATGTCTATAATTCCCACATTCTGGAAGCTGGAGGATTGCCATGAGTTTGAAGATAGTTGGGTTACAGAGTAAGACCCTTTCTTTAAAAGGAGGGATGTCAGTAGATGTACACAAAGCATGTACACAAAGATGTACACAAAGCATGGGACCACAGGGTCTGTCTCCTGGGAAACCTGACCTACATCCCTAGTCAAAACCACCTTGATTTTGCCCTCATGCAACTATAATTGCCATCAAACACATCTCTTGATTTTGCCCTGTAAAATAATCTATTCCCTGTGCATCCACCAGAGTGATTTTCATAAAACAAATATCAGATCAATGACTTTCCTGCCTTCAACCTCTGCGGCTTCCTGGCTGCCCTGGAACACCATCCACACTCCCCAGCATGGTCCACAGTGTCTGTGTGGTCTGGCACGGAGGATGGCTCTTCTCCAACCCATGTGCTCATGCAATTCTGCTCTAGCCTCTCCGGCCTTCTGGCTGTTCCTTCGACACTGTGGGATTGTCCCTTCTTGACAGTCTTTGTGGGGTCCAGTGCCCTTGCTCATGACCCACTCCTGGATCTTCCCTTGGCTGGCTCCTGTTTGCATCCAGACCCAGCTCAAATGCTGTCTCTCCAGAAGAGTTTCTCTGACCGCCCGGTCTAACGCAGCCCCTCATCACTTCCCTCTGTCTGGCTGTCATCATTGCTTATTCGATGACTTCATCTGCCCCTGTGTCTTGATGGAATCTTCACTGATGTGGGGACTGTGTCTCTGTTGCTAAGGGCAGTATCCAGAAGTGTGCAAGGGGATGGATGGATGGACGAAGGATGAAGTGGATGGATGGGAAGAAGGAAAGGAAGAAAGGAAGATGAATGGATAGATGGATGGATAGATAAAAGGAAAGAGAAAGATTAATAGATGGGTGGATAGATGGGGTAGATGGATGGATAGACAAACAAATTAAATTGGGTCCTCATGAAAGAGGCCTGGATTCAGTGTCTCTGCTGGACAAAGCTCTAAGTTGCTCTAATCACTGACATTGAAGGCACAGAGGAGCTGGAGAGGTGGCTCCGCCGTTCAAGGTGCTTACTTGCAAAGCCTGGTGGTCTGGGTTCAAATCCCCAGGACCCACATAAAGCCAGATGCACAAAGTGGTGCATGCATCTAGAATTCGTTTGCAGTGGCAGGAGGCTCTGGCTGGCGTGTCCATTCCCTTTCTCTCTCTCTCTCCTTGTAATATATATATACATATATGTGTGTGTATGTACATATATATATATATATATATATATATATATATATATAGAGAGAGAGAGAGAGAGAGAGAGAGAGAGGAGAGAGAGAGAGGTAGGGTCTTGCTTTATCCCAGGCTGACCTGGAATTCACTATGTAGTCTCAGGCTGGCCTTGAACTCATGTTGATCCTCCTACCTCAGTCTCCCGAGTACTGGGATTAAAGGAGTACGTGCACCACCACACCCGGCTGTAATAAAAAAATATATTTTAAAAGCCACAGAGGAGTTTTTAGTATGGCAAGGCCCCAAGCCATCCATCAGATGTAGTCCTGAGGGGTGACTGGTGGCAATCTTAGGGAGAATGGCTTCAGGCAGGAGCAGCCAGAGGTATGAAACGGTGGCCTAGCATCAGTGAGTGGAAGGGTAGGAAACAGACAGGGGAACTCTTGGAAGACAGCTGTCAGGGTGGAGAGTGAAGAGGAGTCACTTTGTGCCTGTTTCCTGAGATGCTTTGCTAGCATGATCTAAGAAGAAATTGCTCTGCAACTGCCACCAATGCCCGCGGGCTGATGGCTGGGCCAGGCTCTCTCGTGTGCCCATTTCTATTGTGCATGACAAGTGTAGCCATTTAAAACAGCACACACTGATGCTTTCACATTTTCTTCGAGTCTTGGTGCGGCTCAGTCAGTTTCTTTCTTGGAGTCTGCTGGGTTTGACTGGGGCTGAACCCCTCAGAAGATCAGCAGGACTGACTTCCTGTGGTTGTAGCACTGAGGTTTCCTGCTGGCTGTTAGTCAGCAGGACCGTCCACCATCCCAGAGGATGCCAGAGTTTCTTGTTGCTTGGCTTCTCCAACAATATCAGTTCCTTCATCAGGCTGTTAAGATGGAACCTTTAAATCATGGAGTGACACCTCGTCCCACTGGGCTAGAAGCAACTCTCAATCTCACAGTCATTCAAAGAGAGGGGATTATTCAAAGGTCAGGACAGCAAGAGTCATGACAGGGAGGTCATGAGCCTACCTTAGGGTCTGTCCATCCAAACTAACTTCATCACTTCATCCCAAAGCAATGTTTGTGATGGCCTATACTGATCATCAACTTGAATGGACCTGAAATCACCCATGAGGGATTATTCAGATTAGGTGAGTTAGCCTGTGTGCAGGTCTGTGAGGGATTAATTTAATTAGGTTAATTTAACTGTGGCTTGGGTCCTGGTCTGTATAAAAGGAGCAAGGTAGCTTCCTCTAGCTTTCATCACTCTGCCTCCTCACTGTGGATCTACTTCAGGCCACCTCAAAATCTTGCTACTATGTCTTCCCTGCCACAATGGAACTGGAAAATGGGATAAACTATTTCTCCCTTAACCTGATTTTGCTAGGTAGTTTGCCCCAGCAATGAGAAGGTAGCTAATACATTACAGGTGAGTCTTATCATTACCACATCATGGAGGAAGTCCTGGCGACGAGAAAGAGAGAAAAGTGATAGCTGATGGGCCACATTCCCAAAGTAACAGGGAGGAAGAGGATGAGGAATGCAGGTGAAGAATTCAATAGCTGGAGTAGAGCCCTCAGTCAGTGATGCTGGGGAGGACAGAAGGAGAGAAAGATGCAGAGGACCTTGCAATGTTGAAGCACTCTCCCGGGTGTTCACCCTAGAGAAAAGGAGCTGTGTGTCCACACAGAGACTTGTGCACAGATGTGATGGTGGTATTATTCATCATAGCCAAAATGTGGAAAGAATCCCAACATCCCTCCATGTGTGAATACCCAAGCAAATGTGTTAGAGCCGCACAATGCCACAGTTAAAAGGAACCAACTATTGATAACATGCTTTTTGGAAGAACTTCAAAACCATTATGCTAAATCAAAGAAGTCCGACACAAAAGACCCCATATTGCATGGTTCCATTTATATGGAATGTCCAGAAGAGGTAAACCTATAGAGACAGAAAGCAGATTAGTGGCTGCCTGGGGTTGGGGGTGGGGAGGAGAGTGATTTGCAAGTAGGCCCAATGTTCCTTAAAAGGTAATGGAAATGTTCTAGAGTGAATGCGCGTTTGGTTGTGCATTTCTGTCAAAGCACTGAAAAATCAGCGAATCGCACACTTCAGACAAGAAGATTTGACGGCGTTCAAATTATAAATCATAACACTGCTTTAAGACAAGAAAGGTTTGGGCAATAAGTTGGCAGAACACCTTCAAGGCCTGCCCTTGGCCTTTCCCTCTCCCTGAGACCGTATGCCCAGAGTAAGGAATACGGTGGGAATGGGGGCCATGCAGGAGAATAAAGATGAAAAAGGCATTGGGGTGGGGTGGGAGCTTCAGACAAAGCTGAAATGGGGAAGGTCATGCCAGCCTGGCTGAGGGTCCAGCCCAGGGTGGAAACTGAACTGTCGACTTTATAACATTCTCTAATCTGTTCCCACAGAAACGCAGTGCCTAAGTAGG
>PVHP010030092.1:0-21916 GCA_004024765.1 Zapus hudsonius
ATTCCAGTTTTAAGATTTGTGCTGTCAAACAATGGGAAGACCATATTGGTAAATATGTGGGCAAAGCTAAGTAAAGCTTGATTACATAAATTAACAACAAAAATGACTAACTGTACATTTGTGTGTTGTGGTGAGGGGTAAATTGGCTGTAATTAAAATAATGAAAATAACAATACTTGAATAAAGAATCATCGAGTTTAATAACTCTCATTTACTTTATTTCCTATAGAGAAGAATAAAGACATGGCCTAATAATTTGAAGCCTGACGTGAACTGTTCATATATACTAATTAGCAAACCACTAGAAAAATAATCATGGATGATATAGCTTTCAAAAAATAGAGGAAGAAGACATAATTGAAAAGTAAATTTGAAGATTCAATTTATCCAAAAAGATAGTGGAGGTACAGCGAAAGGGGGGAAAATATAAAATAAATGTGCATTAATATCAATATATCATGAAATAAAGCCAAATGCCATATTATCTCATTTATCTTAATTCCATGGAAGATCAACATTGAGCTCTGTATTGTATAAAATTCATTGAACAGGTCTGCTATGGATGGAGCATGTGGAAGAAGATGAGTTCCCTCTTGTCTTGGATGTTTAATAATTAGCCAAACATGAACTACCACACTGGCAGCATCAGGTGAAATGGTGGTGGAAGCTTTAAATGCGAGCATTTGACATACTGGCTTTTCAGACCAACAAATATATAAAACTGGCTGGGGTTTGGGGCACCTGCTTGAGTTCTGCTTACCAGGGACCATCACACGTGTCCTCACAGTTGACTATTTCCAGACTCTCAGATTGGTGCCCCATGAAAGTTCAGCCAGTTCTCATCTTCTGCCAATTTTACACCTTGGCAAATGCCAAGCATCTAAGGCTCCTCATCACTGGCATTTGTGGTGTGTGGATGATAAGCTACAACAAATCAGTCTGACTAAATTCCCCAATACCATCTGGCGCTCCTGTAGCATAGGTAGAAATCATAGTTTTAAAAAGAAGCCTGACTGGCAATGAAGTGTCTTGAGTCATGTGATGTGTGAGCTGGTCACCCAAAAAAAGTAGGAGAGGAAAAATCACATGAGCCTTCATAATTCTATTTCTATTTGATGTCATTTCATACATCATGTCTCGTTGCTATAAAAAAGTAAGCACATCACACTTAAATAGAGCATAGAAAAGTCTTGTGTGACTTTGTCCAACAGCAGAGTCACTGCAAAATAGAAGCTCTTCCACATTTTAAGCAGTTGGAAACACTAAAATGTATTTATGTTAAGGTTTCTGTCTTTATAGACTCTATTAAGAAATGTCTTTCAAGTTTCTACACACATTCTCACTTATATGCTGAACTATCTGCTAAGTAGGAAATGTTTTCATAATTACCTATAACAGTTAGAAGCTCACACGACTTCATGGAAATTGAGAAATGTTAGATCCAATCCTCTCTTCCAACCTTTCTCCAAACCAAAAAAAAAAAAAAAAATAAGTTCTCTTTTGTGTCTGCAGAAATTTCTAGCTCAAATGTTGGAGTAAAAGCTATCAATACACAAACCCAATAAAGATTTCATTATATAAACTCGGAAAGTTTGATTCTTTGATACTAATTCTGTGGAAGTAAATTTGTGTCATGCCCTTAACTATTAAAGAGCTCAATTTAGAGGCAGTGAAAACAAAGTAAAAATAGAAACTATGCCTCTAAAGCTAGACTTAAACTAAGTTTTAAACAAATGTCACACGCAAACAAGACAAAGAAAAATAAACATGCAATCATCCAGAAATTGAGGTCAGTCCTGGAATGACTGCACTAAGATAGAGTCCTAAGCAATTCACATGAATAGTCTTTAAAGTCAGAGTTGATGGCTGAGACATTAGGACAAAATAAAAATGATTTGATTTTCTGTAGGCAAGACATTAAGACTAACCTTTCTATTTAAGTTCATAGGCTGTACTGTCCCAATGACAGAACAAAATGGAAAGATTCTGTGCCTGCAGGTGTCCCTTAATTGAGACATTCCATCTTCGGAGAGGACAGAGGATGAGTTAACGACTTAGTCATTTTCCAAGACATTGAGGAGATTCTGCCCAGTTCAATAACAAAAAGGTGAGAGAAATGCCTGACCTTGGGATAAGTACAGAAGATATAGTTTATCATTTTATCTCAATAAGGCTTCAAGGTGGCTACCACTTACAACAGAGGATATGAAATCCCAAGCCTAGAGAATGACAGATGCCTGAACAGAGAGAAAAAGTCATTACGTAGCATTGACAAAAAGTCAGTATCTCCTGTGTAAAGAAAGTGAAAAGTGATGTTGGGTCACCAAGGAACAGATTGTATGTTTAGATGGTGGCAATGCCCCAGCCCACAGAACACACACACTTGGGTAATGCCAACCTGATTCTTCACGAGGTCTGCACATAGTACCTAGGACACCAATGTCGGGGGCACAGAATTGAAGGTGACAGTCAGCCAGATTTGACTCTGTCCACTTTGTGTCAGAAGCTCAAGCTAAGCATGGTTTATACATTTTAAATACTTGAAGCTTATTGTTGTAGTCAACTTACTCTGTTGCTGCGCAAAAAGAACCCAAGCCAGAGCAGCTTGTGGAGGAATGGGTTTATTTGGCTTACGAACTCGAGGGGAGACTCCATCCTGGCAGGGAAAATGATGGCATGAGCAGGGGGGTGGACATCACCTCCGCCACAGCACTGGAAACAGTGACAGGAATGTGTGCCAAATACTGGCAAGGGGAAGCTGGCTTATAACCCCAAAAGCCCGCCCCCAACAACACAGTTTCATCGAGGTTGTAAAACCCAAACTGCCATCAACTGAGGATGGATCCCTAAGAACACATTCATTTGTTTGTGGGGGACACCTGGATCAAACCATGACACTTATCAAGAAACACTATTTTGAAACATAAATATAACAGGAACTTCAAATTTGAGAGTCTCTATTAGTCTGTTTTTTATAACATGGCCATCTCCATTCTTGTACATTATGTCTGTTTTCCAGATAAGTGACATGGCTGACTACAGCTTTCAGGGATTAAAATATTTACTAATCTTGAGCCCATTATATAAAACATGTTGACTCTGCTATACAGTCATGTGTATTGAATTCAAATTGTGACATTTTTCCAGTTGGTGACCTTGAGAAAGACACTTAAAATCAGTTTTGATCTTTAAATGCTACCTAGTGGTAAGGTTTGCTGGAGACAGCATGAAAAGAAGCTGGGGACAGCTAACCTGGTGTGTTGCAGACATTGTACTCCGGGAAGTCTGTGTCCTCGTGGACCATCACAGCTAGATGCTCCTGTATGGTTCCAGTCCTGTAAGTCCATTTAGACTTTTACTTTTACGTTAACTCAAACAAATTCATCACTATTAATTTTTTCAGTATAGTATATGATGCATTTACAAACCAGACAGTAGTATAAAGTTTGTAACTTTACAGGAATGATGAGGCCACCTAAGACTAGCCTCATTGCAAGGAACAGTCACTGAGTGACATAGAGCCAATCCCACATGCTTCTCCCAAACACAGCTCGATGGTGGTTCCTAATAGTGACTCCATTTCTCCTCACTGACAGACCTTCACTGTTGACCTCATTAGGGTCAACAGTGTGCAGATAAAACCTAATGCAATCTTTCATTTCCCTGCTTCCCTTCATGTAAGAGGTAAGCATAATAATAGGAAAGAAGCAGAAGGCAGTGGAAAATATTTTCATTTTTGGTTGGTATCCCTTTTGCTGTTGTCAAAAATTTTGCCAGTTCTTTAAATAATGTCAATAGGATGAGATTAATGGAACAGATCACAGCTAGAGCTCCAGCAGTCATTTTGTAGCTATGATTCAAAGGACTTTAAAAACTCACCTGGACTTTGACATCTGTAAACGACTGAACCAGAAATTATCCACCTCAGCACTTGCTGGGAAATCATAGAAATGAACCCTTTAATTTTGTCTTTTAATTTCTCTTTGTCTTCTAGCCGAATACCTAATCATATCCCAACCCACAAGGAGTTTTTCCTCATCCCTTTATTTACCGAGGCCCTGCATCAAAACAAAGATGATAGTCCGCCTGTCCACAGTCACCCTGTTATCACTTGTCCCTAAATGACATTACGTAACCAACTGGCTCCCATGGGAGTTAAAGCCATCCACAGCACCCATGAGAGAGGGAAAGTGATGAAGAAATAGACTATGCCATTCCTAAGAGAGAAGGAATTTAAGGTTCTGAGCCTTAAATGTGACTTTCTGTTATGCAAACTACTGACCACAGTGATCTTAGCTGACAGCATCTGTCTGATTTGGGAGTTTGAGCTCTGTGCTATAAGTCGGTAAAATTACTGTATGACTTAAAGACATTTAAAATGGATAATGAAAACTTAATGAACCTAGAGCACACACTTTCCCCTGGAAGTATTATGGCAGGAAGGCTTTGTAGATATCAGTTATAGCTCAGTCAGGCAGGTAGGCTGCTGATTCAAGCGCATTTGGTACTTGGCAAATTTTCACTGTCAATCTCGTGTTGCAGACCTTATTTAGACAGCAGAAGAAGTGCTAAGCATTTATCTTTTCAAGCAGAGATACAGAGAGAGAGAGAGAGAGAGAGAGAGAGAAAGCATCAGAGCCACCACCCTGTGGGTCTGGCTCATGTGGGTACTGGGGAATTGAACCTGGGTCCTTAGGCACTGGAGGCAAGTGCCTCAACCGCTGAGCCATCTCTCCAGCCCAGCATTTATCTTTTCTCGTAGTATTTTATTGTGGACACACTAACTTTAACAATCTTTTAGGTTATTAATTTGCTATGTAAGTCTGCCACCCACCAAAACCCAAGCTGTGAAATGGAACAGTAATAAAATCACCATTATTGCTTTATAACTCAAAATAAGATAACTATAACTTTAAAACCCAAGGAATCTAATCCATAACCTTAATTGAAAGGATAGAAAAGTTATTTCTACAGGTCTGCTGAACAGTCCAACAATAGCAGAACTGTACCACTATTGGAGAATCTTTCATCAAATCCCTGAAAGTCATATTATCAGATATGCTTCCTGGAGAAGAAAGGAATCAACTCTTCATGTCAGTTAGGGGGAGAAGCAGAGGCCCAGCCGGCCTTCTCAGAGGTAAACTGGGTGATCCTTTGCTTTTTCCTACCAAGAGGCTCTGTACTTTGAAATCTAAAGCAAGGCTTTTTCATGGTTATGACATTTCCCATGACATTTACTAAAAAAAAAAAAAAATTTTAAAAATCTATCTGGCTTTTAAAGCATGAGAAGGAGGAGCTTGTGAATGAGGAAACCATAGCCAGACTCTAGCCAACAAAGTTACTTTGATCCTCCACCTCCCCCTCAAATAAAAAAAAAAAAAGCCTGAGAAACTTTGTCTGAAATGGATCTGCGTAGTTACACTTCAAAGCCAAAGGTCACCTCAGAGGGTTTTGATTAACAACAGGATTATCTTCGCCCCCAGATTTTATTTTAGTCCTTTGGGACATTGAATATAATCAAGTTACAGAAGCAACACTGTGCAAAATTTAATTTGTTCTTGTCCTCATCAGAGTATGCATTAGGAATGACAAAGACTCCTGGCTAAAAGGGCTGGCAGGCACAGAGTGAAAATATGACCTTGGCAGGGGCAGAACAGAGAGCAAAAGATTTGTGCAACACACAAGAGATAGGGGAGCTGGAAACATGGCTCTGACAATGGATTTTGATTTGCCACTCAGTAAAAGTTCTGGATTTGACAGTGTTCTGCTGCTGTGACAAAAACCTGAAAAAATTAGTTTGCAGGGGGAGAGATTTATTTTGGCTCCTCACTTCTGAGGTTTCAGTCCATGCTGGGGTAGCACCATTGTTTCTGGGATTGTGGTGAAGCCCACTGCATAGTGGAAAGACATGATGGGAAAGAACTGTTCACCTCAAAGTGGCCAGGAAGCTGAGAGAGCTAAGCAGCCAAGGGCAAGATGGACCCACTGATGTTATAACGACCACCCTGAAGGGAGCTTCTTCCTCCATGTAGGCTCCATCTTTTATTTTCACCACCTTCTCAAATCATCAAATGTTGAACCCATGAATGAACAATGCATTGATGAGCTCCAAACACTCACAGTTCGTCCTCCAATGCTGTAACTGGCTGCTACATCCAGCACCCTTACCAACCTTACTCAAGGGATTTAAGATCACCTCCCCATATAAATGAAGGTTTGTTTGTGTGCACGAAATGTATTTATAAAGCTAAACCCTGTTGGACATGGTGGTGCATGCCTTTAATCCCAGCATTTATGAGGCAGAACTAGGAAGATCAATTGTGAGGAGCTTGAGGCCAGCCTAGGACTACAGAGTGCATTCCAGGTCAGCCTGGCCTAGAGTAAGACCCTACCTTGAAAAACCCAAAAAACATAAAAATAAACAATAAATACCACTCCTTTTTGAAATCCTTACTCAATCCCTGACTACAATCAGCTTTGTTCATCTTGGACATTTAAGACTCTAAATTCAAATTATAATGTCATTGGCATAAAATGGTTAATCAACAGAAAATGGCTCAAGTGTCCAAACAGAAACTCATCTATATGGTTACTACTTTCTATTTGATCAGTGGGATACAAATTACCATATATTCTAAGAAGCTTTTTTTTAATAGCTGCATATCCAAGTGTATCTAGAATCTCTGCGTATAGTAACATCATTCAATTATTCTGTTGTTCAGCCAAGTTTTCAAACCACTGTGACTTTATCATGATAATGTTTGCCATTTTGGAATCCCCTGCACCTAGCTCAGGTGCCTATCTCAGAGGAGATTTTGTGTAACTGATGTCAACCAAAAATCTTACATGTGAATGCATGATTGAATGTGCTCCTCCAAACTTGGAATGCAAAGGAACTCGTATCTAGTACCCACCAATGTGACTGTATCAGTAGGTACATCTTTCAAAGAGATAATAAATAATATGGATTATTAGGGGAGCCCCTAATCCAGAGAGACTAGGAAGGTTCCCAAACAAAGGAAAAACCTGGTGAGCCAGCAGCAAGAGAGTGGCCGAAGAAACTGACCTCAGAAGACACACCTTGATCTTGAATTTATAGCCTCCAGAATTAGGAAAATTAAATTCTATTGGTTTCTTACTTTGTATTTACTTGCAGGTATTCGTGTGTGCACAAATGCCCACAAGCACGTGCCAGGGCCTCTTGCTGCTACAAAAATCAATACCAGATATGTCCAGTTTCCACTGGTAGCTTAGGAGAACCTGAGATAATCACTTTTACAAGTGATTGTCTTCATCCACTGGGCCACCTGGCCAGCCCCTCCATTGCTTGATCTGCAATGGCAGCACCAGCAAGCTAATACCATTAAGAAGAAAATTAAACCTCCAAATGTGCATAGGATTTCTAATAAACTGGCAAAGAACCACTTACATTTGTTAACTACATCATTCAGCCATGAGCCAAAGACATTAAGATTTTGTCCAACATCACACAGCCAGTAAGGTCCAAGGCCAAGTTTGGAACGTAGGGTATGTAGTCACAATTCAATCAGCTTAGTCACTACACTGTAGTGCTGAAATGTGCCTTTTCTGGTAACAGATCTGGAATTTCAGCTGCCTTCTAAGATATGATCCAGTCAATAAAGAGATAAAGGTTATGCCTTTAAAAAGCAATATACTTTTTGGCAAATTCATTAATATCCTCTATATCTGATTCTAATTCTCTAGTATATTCAAGACTCAATTATAGCACAAGAGAAATTCATGCCTTTAGCCTCAATGAGTTTTAATAATCACAAAAAGCAGTTTATAGTATATCATAAAATTTTCAATGATATTGATTTGAAAATTCCACATCTCTCCAGGAAATGAAACAAGACTAATTCAATAGAATAGATTCTTAAACACAAACGACTTTTATGGCTGGTTAGCTCAGTTGGCTAGGATGTGGTACTAATAAAAATAAAGCAGAATATGTTATTCTCATTTGCAAGTTAGGGAGGTTACACCTATGATTTATGTCCATAAATTAAATCTCATGTTGCAAAAGTTAATGTCATTTAGATATTATAAACTCATTAGTTTTTCTTTAAAAATTATTGTGATAGCTACAGCTAATATTACATCATAATTTATGTTATAAGAAGTAAACAGAAGTAATGAATCTTTTCAGTGTCTCCTTTATTTGCACGTGTTTGTGTGGGGGGTTGTGTGCCAGGGCCACTTGCCACTGTAAACAAGATACATGTGCCTATTACATGAGTGGTTTGAGACTTGAAGTGGGTGGGTAGACTTTGCAAGCAAGCTCCTTTACCCACAGAACCATTGTCCCAGACCCTGAAGTAATAAATCTAAAATCATTATGGATTTATGTCTATAACACACTTTAAAAGGTAATGACATTTACCCAAGAAGGTTTATCCACAAGGTTACATGTATAACTATTTCAATTAGTTACTCAAATTCATGGTCTTTCCAATGGAGAACTTTTAAATTCAGTTTACCCAATAAGAGGGTCTTTGAAGACACAGGTTCTACAAGATGTTATAAACATGAAATTGAAGTATAACAGTTTCTGCTTGGTAGAGAACTTTAATGCCATTTTCTTCTCTGGCAATGAAAATAAAGAGAAATGATTGTTGTAATTATTTTGGTAAATGTTTTGGTCCTGCAGGCTTTATAGCCTAGAGCTGCCACACATAGATCCTCACCTAGAGGAGCCTCTGCTGGTCCCCAAGAGTGTCATTCCCATGGACTAGAGCTGGAGTTGCAAACCTCTGGAGTCACGCAACATTGCCTCTAACTAGAAAACGCATTTTTGCTCTGAATTTTCTTACTAAAGAAAAACAACCTTATTCTTCCATGCATGGTGAATTACTGTGAAGTCTTTTGGTGTGACAAAAAAGACCTGAAATAAAAAGCAATCTGCATGCAGAAATGCTGAAATGCTAAAAAGGGAGATGATAGTAATAGCGAAAATGAAAATAGATCCCTTTAAGAGTAAGTTCAGAGTGAGTTTTGTTGTATTCCCAGAAATTACTCATTCAATCAACCAAGAGTAATTTGGTCTGCCCAGGGGAGTATTAAGTGAAGTTCCATTTGGAATTATAAACAAATAAACAAATATATGATAGCCATCTCTCTTCCCTCCCTTTCCTCGATCTTTCCCCCCACTCTCCTTCCCTCTCTCTTGTTTTCATGCCAATCTTTGTCAACCCTAGTCAATCTTTCTACATGACTAAGTCTGCCATTGAGCTTGTTCTCTCAAAATTAAATACTTTTAAATATAGAATAAACAATTTTCTGAAACAGGACAGCTATCTCAGCTTCTTTGACAGAACCATGAACTTCGGTGCTTCATTTACTAGATTCCAAAGCCTGCTTCCTTGTGTTTGAAAAGGGCCAGGGGAACAGACATCAGCCTAAATAATGACGTTCTTCTGGGATGGACTCAGGTCACCAGCTCAGCCTCCACTCAGTTCTGTGGACTCTCACTGCACAAAAGGACACCTGAGAAGGTATATGTCTGGGATTAACAGTTAATGTTTTGTTCCTTTTCTAAAGCTACCAGACTATCTGAGGCTAAAGTCATGCTAGTTCGAACACCATGACACCCATGACTTACAGAGCAGAGTCTCCAGCTGCCATGACTCAGCACGTGATGCAGTGTTTGGTCCCTGCCAAATGGACCATTTTCCCTAGAGCCAACTTGAGTGCTGCAGGTTCCCAGAGAAGCCCTGCAAGGGAATGGAGCATGGAGGGCAGCAGGGCCACAGGCACTGGATGGTCTCATGTGCTTTTCTAGCAACTAATCAAGTTTTTGTATTATTGCCTTGTCTGTCATGTCTAATATATATGGCTCCCTTGGTCAAGAACTTTCTAGGCAAATGGATTAATTAGGTTCTCTTTAGGGAAGAGAGTATACAAAGAAAATAAACAGAGAGGTTGGTAGAGACCTATTAACTAAATGGGATTCCTAAACTGAAAGTCAATCAGATTATGAAAAAGAACATTCATCATGTGAAACAAACACATTTTTGTGTCTGCACATTAATAATTTGTTTTAATGCTGACCACTTACAGTTAAAGAATTCAGAGCAGTAAATAGAGCATTAAACATGCATATATTTTTATGGGATGTTAAAATTCAAACACATGAGCTAGATCTACAACTACACCTGCATAATACAAAATATCTATTGTTCCTTATTCCAACCCTTTTTTTTAAAGCAGATGGTGACAAAAGCAAATGCAAGTTAGAACATTCTCTCTAGTCACCTTTGAGGTTAATTTCAATGATGTGATGAATATTATTTATGAAAGGGAAAGACGAATCATTCTCTGAAATGTAGAATTTTGCAGTCTTAAATGTTTACATTAAAACACAGTTTTGACAAACTTTCTCTAAATAGGCATCTCTTAACTATGACCCCATTTCAAAGCTTCCAAGGGACTTAGCTGCAAAGTTTGTGGCTGTAGCAGTAAAACAAATCCCAGGTATTCTAAAACCACCTAGAGGAAAATCCGCAATTCTCCCTTTCCAGAACTTACAGAGAACGAAATACAATTTTTGCTGAAAGAAATACAGCAAAAGCCTCAGGAACACTCAAGCTCTCTTCAGTGAGGAACTTGAACTCTGCTGCATGGTCAGATCACTTCTAGCATTTGAGGAGAATGCAAACCCAGCATCTCATGACCATTAGCCCCAGGCTACTATTTCAGTGAATGGAATAGTATTGACTTTGTCTTCTCTCAAATGCATATGCTGCCCTGTTAACACACACAACCTAAAACTATTCACAGTAAATCAACACACAAGTTCAGGACTGCTCAGGTCTCCTCATCGTAAGTATATTCTGGAGTGTCAGGGGTCAAGCCAGCTCTCAGCCCCATACACATCTAAGCTTGTACTAGCTAGAAAATTCCAATTCCTAGAAACCATTCAAGTGCTGATTCTCTGCCATTTGCCACTGTTCCTGCAGGTGTTCACATACTGCATTTAGGTATCACTATGGATCAACTGGAGTGCATTCCTCCAGACTAAACTCTTGTCAGGTTGGATTTTGATAATAAATACAGTGAGCATCTGCTAAAAGGACATGAATGTAAGTAAATGCTGATCCCTTTAACACTGACCCAACACAATTCTACTTTATCTGTGAAATAGCCAATGGTATGTTACTAAGAGAATATTCATAGAGTAAAAGTTTCTACAGTCTCCTTAATTATTCCAAAAGGTGTTAATGCTCATTGGATTCTCATTAATACTTCAAAATAACATTTAACAAAGTCTGACAATTATGTGCCTCTTTGACATGACTATCAGTGTACACTAACCTATGGAGTCTATAAGCATTTTGGTTAAACAAAGAGATGGTTGCTACACATATTTAATTTTTTTCTTTCTTTTTCTTAGTGTTTCCAACTTATTGAGGTAAAAATGTGGTCCTAAACAGTTCTTTAAGAATGTCTGACAAATCCATGGGCCCATGCAGGAAAATCCTGAGGAGAAGAAATTAGAAGCAATTATGTGATGTTTTCTTAGACTTTGATTCCAATTGTTTACAATACCTACTACAGACCTTTAATCCCATACTCTGGAGGCAGAGGCAGGAGGACCAGAAAGTCACCATGAGTTTGCCACCAGCCTGGACTATATAATGAATTCCAGGTCAACCTGGACTAGACCAAGACGGTACCTCAAAAAAAAAAATCATTTCATGTTTTTACATCTTTTTATCAGAGTACTAAATAAAATTTACTTTTCAGGCATATATTAAGACAAACATACTGGCTTTCAAATTCTATCTACTTGAAAACATTCTGGTTTTGTATGCTATTGTATAATCACTGCTATATGTACAAAGCAATTAATTTTATCTCTTATTTATTAAACAAAAAGGGTAATTGAGTTTTACAATATAATAAAAATGAATTACACTTGTAACTAGAATTCTATTTTAAAATGTAGCTTCTCAGTTGCTAAATTATTGTTAGTATTATTAGCAAATTAAATGTATATATTTCATTTTAAAACTGATTCAAGATAGTATTTGGTCCATAGTTAAGATTTGAAAGACAAAGTACCTGGTTATTCAGATTATAAATTATTTGATTAAACCTACTTTTCTTTATTTTAAATTTTCAGTGGTATAAATTCATCATATATGGTCTTAGTGTATTTTTATACTAGTATATGATGTACTTTACACATATTCCCCACATCCTATATTCTTCTTCCCTTGCCCTTATGACCTCCATGAGTCCCATCTGCTCCCCGAGATAACAGCATATATACATGCATGACTTTATGTAACTATACAAAATTTAAACCCACAAACAAGCAGGAGCATGATATTTGTCTTTCTGAGATTTAATCAAATTGACAATATAAATTACCCATGACAAGACGACCCCTTTTTAACTTGATATCCCAAAATATCACTTTGGGGCTGAAGAGATGGCTTAGCGGTTAAAGCATTTGCCTGCAATGCAGAAGGACCAGAGTTCAATTCCCCAGTGCCCATATACAGCCAGATGCACAAGAGGGCGCATGTGTCTGGAGTTCACTTACAGTGGCTTGGAGGCCCTGGTGTGCCCATATTCTCTGTCCCCCCTCTCTCTCAAATAAATAAATAAAATATTTAGAAAAGAAAACAAAATATCACTTTGAAATCACAACTTTCCATTCTTTGTACCTATAAGTTCGTGGCCATCACGAGTTCTATGTTTTTTTTTGTTGTTGTTGTTGTTGTTTTGTTTTGTTTTTCGGTTTTTCGAGGTAGGGTCTCCCTCCAGTCCAGGCTGACCTGGAATTCACTATGTAGTCTCAGGGTGGCCTTGAACTCATGGAGATCCTCCTACCTCTGCCTCCCGAGTGCTGGGATTAAAGGCATGTGCCACCACGCCCGGCCATCATGAGTTCTTAAGACTGCCAGAATAACAACAAATGACCTTTAGTCCAGTTCCTGATAAAAAGCTTTGCTCCCTTGTGGAACTGAATGAGTTGGACCTCCACTCTTCTGATTTCTCTCAGTTTATAGCATTTATGGCTTTTCTAGCCCAAAATTCCAAACTCTTCCATATTCCTCTTACACACCAGTTCCAACTCTTATAAACCACATGATCAGGTATATCACAGCAATAACCCCACTTCTGGTACCAATTTTCTATCTTAGTAACTTTTCTCACTACTATGACAAGATTACATATAAAAAAAATCTTAAGTAAGGAAGAACTTATTCTGCCTCACAGTTGGAAAGTATAGCCTCTTGTAACAGGGACAACATGGCAGCCAGAACTTGAGGCAGATGGTCTCATTGTGTCCAAAGCCAGGAAGCAGAAAGAGATGAATGCTGATGCTCAAGTCATTTTACCTTTGTATACAGTCCAAACCCCCAGCCTATGTAACAGCCCTGCTCACAGCTAAGGTAGTTTCCCTATCTCCAATAGCCTTACCTAGAAACTCCCTCACAAATATGTCCAGAAATACTTCTCCAAGGTGACTCTAGATCCATTCAAATTGACAATATATTTTGAACAAAAAACGTTATGAGAGACAAAAGAATTTAAAATATGCTGTTAAGCTGACACAGTATATAAAGTTCAGCATTAATGTAGCATTCATTTGATTTAATAATATGCAACTCTATGATGAAATATATGATTTTTTACTACTATGTCCATATTTATCTCTTCCTGTTTAATGTATCAGTTGGAATTAAATTCAGATTTCATAACCCTACTTGCTGGATCATCTTTGTGCTTGCTTTTATTGTCTATTTTCCTTCTTTTGTTTGCATTGTGTGTAGAGAGTGTGGTATCATTTGTGGGTGTTCACATGTGTGTGCACAAGAGGCAAGAGGAGAACATTGGGTTTTCTCCTTTATCTCTCCTCCACTTATTTCTTTGAAACAGAGACTCTCTCTGAACCCATAGCTGCCATTTTGGTTACACTGGCTGACAAGCAAGCTCTAGCAATTTTTTCCTCTCTGCTCCCCAGAGGAATTGGGTTACAGAGGCCCATGTGTCCATGCCCAGCTGTTTATATATGCACAGGGAATCCCACTAAGATAGTCTCAGGTCATTTCAAGCCCTAATGCTTGTGCATTAAGAACTCTTATTCACTAAGCTATTTCTCCAGCCTCTGTATGCTCTATTTTTCTATTTATTTTCTTACATTTTCACCTCTCTATTAAGTTTTAATCTACATAACAATGCAAAAATAGATGATTTGAACACTTGGATAAATGCTTAAAATAATTTTAGTGGCAAGAAAGTAATAACTGGATTATATAAGGCACTCAACTCAATAGATAGATACAAATAAACATTTCTTAAAAGAAGACATAAAATGTGAATTTTATGTGAATAGTTATATAAAATTATTAGACTGTCTAATCATCAGAGAAAACCAAATCAAAACCACAACAAAATACCAACACACTCTAGTTAGAATGTCTACTACAAAAAAAAACCAAACCTAACAAATTCAAACCACTTATTTGAAAACAAACTCAATGAACTCACTTTTTATGTACTCACTTTTAGGTACACTGGATATGTGTAATTTACAAACAGAAAAATGTGTACAATTTATTTCGTCTACTAAATTAGCAGTTTTCCTCTAAATATTGACATTTATCCAATAGTACACAGATCAATTTAGCATGTTACACTAAAGCCATTTCTCATTTTAGTATTTTATTTATTTATTTGCAAGCAAAGAGACAGAGAAAGAGAGAGACAAAGACAGACAGACAGAGAGAGAGAGAGAGAGAGAGAGAGAGAGAGAGAGAGAAAATGGGCATGCCAGGGCCACTATAAACAAACGCCAGACACATACAGCAATTTATGCATCTGACTTTACATGGATACTAGGGAACTGAACTCAGGCATTCAGCTTTTTCAAGCAAGTGTATTAAATGCTCCACTATCTCTCCAGTCCTTTAAAAATATTCTTAGAGAAGAAGCAGTGCATATGTGCATGGGGGCACCACTGCAAACAAACTCAGATGCACTCCACACTTTACGTGGGTACTGGGGATTCAAGCCATCGTCTTTAAACACTTAGCCATCTCCCCAGACCTTTATTGTGTTTCTGGTGCTGAACTTTGCCAACTGTCAAATGTCAGGACACCGTCCATTCATGAGCTCTGCTCAGGTTCTCACAAAGCTGCAGAGATCAAGGTACTGATTGAGCTGAATTATTATCTGTGATGTGGGCTACTTTCCAAGTTCCTCTGGACTGTAGCTAGAAGGATGTTGCTTGAGGCTGAGGTTTTCATTTCTTCATGGCTGTCAGCTCGGGGTCATTCTCAGCTCCTAAAATCCTTCTCACTGCATAGAGCTGATTACCAAACCATCAGCAAGAACATCTCACTGGATTTGAAGGTCTCTGGCTTTTTCTGTGTCTGACCTCTTAACTTTCTTTACAGGAATCATCTGATTAGGTCACATCCACCCTTGATAGTCCTCTTTTTGATTAACATAAACTCCACTGATTATGATCCTTAATTTCATCCCCAAATCCCTTCACTTCAGTAACACAATTAGAGAAGTAGCATTCCCTTGGAGGCTTATAGAAACTGTACAGACTAGTAGGTAGGAAGCCTGGGCAACCAAGGAATTCTGTCAAACACAAGTACCTCTCAAAAAATATGTTGCTTCCAGGCTTACTTATAAGTAACAAATAATGTGCATTTAGATTTCCATTAGTTATTTATTACAAATGTAAAAAGCCCTCAATTAAAGCTTATATCCAGTTGAAGGTTTCCATTGACATAGCTCATTCATAATTTTTGAGATTAATTCAATTTTACATTCTATGGGGTATGTTACAGAGGAAATGAAGAGATAGCGCATCAATTCTTGCCCTGTGCCTTCATTCTCCCAGCTCCTAAGAAAGACCACCAAGCTATTGTTAAATCAGCTTTGCCTCTCTAAGACACTTCTGTGTTCATTTACTATGGACCATCAGCCTGGAAACCATCTAAACTGAAAGTAACTAAAGCATTTTCTTCTACCTGTTGGAATCTGGGGTCTTGGATTGGAACTTAAGTAAATATTCCTCAGTTAAATTCAAGCTTCATTTCAGATAAGGTTACAACTGCAATGATATAATTCTACAATGCCACAGCTCAGCCCCACTTCCAATGTGCTAGCTACCTCCTTCTAAGTCTCCAAAGCATTCACCTAGAGACATGGAAATGGAGCAGTGCACTCTGGGAGAGGAGGTGGAGCTGGGAAAATTAGTCTTCTATGCCAAGATAGGGAGACCCCAAAGCTACAAGAATACAACAAAGGAGGTGGGTTGGAGCTCCCCTCAAAGGCTGTGGAGTACTTCTATGGACATATAATTGACCACAAAGAGACATTCCCAAAATGAGAGCACAATGAGCTCAGGTCAGAACTACAAGGAGACTCTGACTAAGACAACAGCCAAGTTGGAAGACTTCTCAATCAATGATAGAATAAACTGAAATTATTATAGTCCTAGATTCATATATAACTATGAGGAAATTGATCCTCGTCATCATAAATGGTTTTGTGAGATGCAAGATTTGATAAGACACATTTTACTGTTCAAATATCTTTATTTACATAATTCTGCTCAGGGCTGTGTATGCTATCACATAATTGTTAAGTATGTTCTTAGCAATAGCTACCACCTCTTTAATATTGTCAAAGATAAAATGTTAACATTTTCCCATGTAATTATTTCCCCATTTACTCCATGACCAATCAGTATTTTTACTTTTTCTGCCCTTCACTGAATCAACAGCAAAATGCACATGTCAAAAATAAGCATTTGGGGGGGGGGGCTGGAGAGATGGTTCAGTGGTAATAAAGGTGCTTGCCTGAAAAGCCTGATGCACTGGGTTGGATGCCCCAGTACCCATGTAAAGCCAGATGCACAAGTGGCACTTTCTTTTTTTAAAAAATATTTTATTTATTCATTTTCAAGCAGAGAGAGAGAGAGCACCAGGGCCAACACCTTGTGGGTCTGGTTGATGTGGGTCCTAGGGAATTGAACCCAGGGCCTTAGGTACTGGAGGCAAGTGCCTTAACTGCTGAGCCATCTCTCCAGCCCACAAGTAGCACTTTCATCTGTGCAGTCTCAAAAGGCCCTGATTCACCCCCCTTCTCCTTGCAAATAAATAAATAAAAATCTAAAAAACACATATTTTTCCTAAATGTTATACTCTATTGTTTAAATTCAGGTCCATTCTAGCTCTAAAATTCTTCGATTATACTTTTTTATTATTCTAAATTTCTATCTGGTTTGAATCACATGAGGGACAGTGACTCTGAGAGTTACCTTTAAGATACTATTGAAAATATTTTATCATTTACATGGAAAATAATGACAACTACAAGTGAAACATTGTTATTTCACATTCAGATCTCTACATCACACTTTTTACTTCATATTCCCTCTTCTACAAAAAAAATAGGGCAAACATGGATATAAAAGTATATTAACTTCACTAGTATAATCCCTGCTTTTTTATTGTCATAAACCAACTCTGTCTCCATATAAATTCCAAGCCTGCTATTGTCTTCTTCATTAAGATTCTGTGTTATCACAAACTCTTCCATAAACATAAATATTTTAAAGTAGGATTTAGAGTATGAAAGAGAAAACCAATATTCAACAGACTTTTCATCACAAGGAAGGCCTATCAGAGAAAGTAAAAATAGATTTGAAAAGGCAAAAGTGCATATTATTGCACTCTTCATCAAGTTACTTTAAAAAATTAATTTTGCTAAAGCATTGGAGCTCAAATATATATATGCTCTTTGTTTTGGTCCCATAGCATTATTCTCATGTATGGATTTCTTAACCAGCCAAATTCTTGTGTTAATTTTCTGTTCACTGAGCATCAAAAGACATCTAGAAAGACCTCTGCATTATATGAGGTGCACCTTTATTTCCTCGTCTTCTGAGATTCATATTTTAAATATTGGATAAAATTTTATCCTCACAAATAAAAAAGTCATTTTTTAAAAATAAACCCCTTTAAAATGATTTGACTGTGTTTAGGTTAAATGCAACTTTTCCTCGCATTTCTAGCAATTTTTCCAAACGGATTCTTTAATGTAATCAGAGAATACAAACAACAGTAACCTTAAATATTCCAGATCATTAATTAAGCTTGATCAGAACTCTATAATATTTTTCACTTGCTTTTTTGGGGGGGAACGGGGTTGAGATAGGGTTTCCCTCTAGCCCAAGCTGATGATATAGTCTCATGGTGGTCTCAAATTCACAGTGATCTTCCTACCTCAGCTTCCAAATGATGGGATTTAAGGCATGTGCCACCTAGAATATTTTAATGTTACTTAAATGCTGTCAAGTGGCTGCAGATATATAAAACCAGTAATTCAGGAATTCAGTATCTGTCTTAATCATTCTTGATCATCTTTGTGATACATGAATTCTTCCAGTCAATATAAAATAAAAAGCAGCAAAAATGCTTACTTTACTTTGTTCTAGTCTCAACACAGTGACAAAAAAAAATTTAAAGTGGTGTTGTATGGCATGGAATATTGGTCATTTTAGACCCAAAAGAGTTTTCTTTCATATATGTTACCTCTGACTCACTCCTCTTCAGGTAGTAAAATATTCAGCTGGTGTGGTGGTACACACCTCTAATCCCATCACTGAGGAGGCAGAAGCAGAAGAATTAGGAGTTCAAGGCCACCTTTGGCTACATAGCCAATTTGTTTTGCATGAAGTTCAGTTTCAAAGTTGATCAACTTTCCAGGTTGATCTGGTGGCTCCGTTCTGCTATGCTTGGGACTTGACCCATTCATAGCCATTTGGGTGTAGGTCACACAGAGAAGGAAAATTAAGTTCTCTTCTTGAGGTTTGTTCTTTGGAAAGAAAACATAATCTCTGTATTTCTCCTTAAAGCCTTTTCCTAAAACATTGTTTTTGCTGGTGGAAATGCAAACATGTACAACCACTATGGAAAGCAGTGTGGAGGCTCCTAAATAGGATAGATATCTTCTAAAAGAAATGAAGAAAATATGCCCCACAGGGATGGCAATATGATTCTTGAATTTTTTAATATAATCAAGATGAAATTAATTCAGAAGTCACATATTAGTGTTGAAATCAATATGGAGTTTGTTTCTTCAATTTGTGTTTTGTTGACTATGAAAAAATATTTTTAAAAGACTTCACTAAAGAGTAAACAGTAACCTAGACTTGGGTTAAAAGGTCCCAGTTCGTAAACTTATTAAATCATGATAATTATGCAAACATAAAAAACAGGGCCCTACAGTCCTCAAGTGAAGATTATATAAAAACAGTAACAATAACACACCACCCTATGGGAAAAAATACTTCACATGATTTCAAAGGAAAATAAGGTAATACACACATGAAACCATTCACAACACAACTTAATTCGAAGAAGCTTTCACTTTTGATACACAAGAACCCACCCTGTCAGCTTGAAGCAAGTAGTTCAGAATGGAGATGACCATTCCACAATGGTGGAGCACTGAAGTCCTCGTTATTCAGACGGGAAACAATCGTGAATTGAAAAGGTATGAGGCTTATACATAATAAACAAGTGCACTACTATTCTGCCTTTGAGCTTGACTAATTCATCTTTATAGAAAACAAACCAAGGGATCTCATTTCAAGGTTTAATATGAGAAACAGAAATATACTAAATGAAATAAAGCAAGAAGAAAAGAATTAAACCCCATCGTTGTAGATAAGTTTCACCTAAATGTTTCACTAATAATTGTTGCATATAGTGCAATGTAATTTACTGTACAACTCTCAGCCTTAGTCAAGTTTCCATTGCTTTTCATTTTCGGTTTCAAAATGTTCAAACTGGACGATATTTATTATTGTCTGTAGTGATGAGATTTGTTTCAATGATAAATTTCTTATTTAATCATCTCTCTAATGCCTAGAATAAGTTTTAGTCGATCATGGACATCAGTATTTTTTGTTTTTATATTCTGGGAAGCTTTCAATGTCTTCCATGGTTATCAGTTTTTGGTAATTTACTAATTTTAAAAAAAAAAACATCAATTTCATCACAATTTGAAAGTACAAGTATTCTCATCCTTTTCATCCTTCTAACATGTTGAGTATGATGCTTTAAAATAAATACTTGTTAAGAGCCTTATTTGAAATAAAGGAGACCATACAAGAGTCTTCATTTTCAGGAAAAAAAAAACTCAATTTATTTTGAATATAACTGAGTTGTGATCCTAGATATATGTATTTAGGATTTCATTTAATTATTCTAGATAACATTCATTTTCCATTCATATTTCATTATAACCTTATAACAACATAAAATCATTTTCAACTTCTAACATTACTTTCATTTATTTGTAATGCTAAGTTATCCCTTTTTCCAGCATATACACAGGAGATAGACAGCCTTGTATCTACAATAAAGATGTAACAAACCCTAAGCAGTCCTGAAGGATAATGAAAGCTGGATTCATTACATTTATCTGTGCTTTTTATTTCTTTCTCCAGTTACTAAAATACAATAACCTCTTCTTTCTTGTTTCTCCATTAGCTAAACCCTGCTGTCTAACCTTCCTCGGGAGCTTTCATTCCAATAGCTCGGTCTTTTACAGGCAGAGTCACACAGTGCAAAGGCAAGCTGGTGGATTCAATGGCCCACAGCTACAGATTCCAGCCCTCTGCAAGGATGCCCAGGGAGAGGCGCATAACAAAGGAGCTTAACATCAGTGGATCGCACACACTTTCGTATTCTAGAATACAGTCATTGTGTTGATACCCCAGATTTGCCAAAATAATTAGCGTAGGAAAGCACAGTCCTAAATGCTTCCTCTCTGCTGCATCACTTATCACTATGACCATAGTACGTTCTGTTTGCAGCTCAGGAAACTGAGGTAAAGGGAAGAACAGTGTTGTGGCCAAAAGAAGCCAGGCTGGGATTCCAACCCCAGCTTTTCGGCACTGTCCTTTCCACCTGCAGCAGCTGCCTCTCATGCATGTTTTAGCAAGGGACCGAATATAGAATGCAAGGCACACAGCCTGGCTTTTGGGAAATACTGAACACACAGTACTTTCTAACATCTTTGATCTCTTGCTCAAAACCCCGAGGAACAGATGTATTTTTGAATTCTGAACATTTTAGATTTTAAAAAGGCAACATGGTATGTTATGTAACATCTCCAACAGAGGCTGAGACAGTACCCCATAATCAAACGTATTAATATTTCTTCAGCAATCAAAACATTCACACTAAGTGGGATAAATAAAGAAGTCTATAAATAGCCTCACCTCGATTCAGGACAAGTTTTTTTTGCTGCAAACCAGTTACACACACATAAAAAAATATGCCATTTCCAGATCTTTTAGATTTGGGGAGTGGGGACAAGAAACTATGTGTTTCTATATCCTGAACTGTACTGGGTTCTAGGGACATGAGAAGAATGAGGACTGTGAGCCTAATCCCAGAGCAAGGGAGACAGAATGACTGCATCGCCATCCCCACCTTCTGTCTCTGAACAGATTGCTCTCTCTCTCTCTCTCTCTCTCTCTACTGCGTTCTTTTTCCAGACCCTCATTAACGAAGGGTTAGCAATCCAACCACTGATTCGTCATAGTGTTTGCAGCTGAGAAGAAACTTACAGTGACCTCTCTCAGGAAACATATTTGTGTGTTTACAGAAACATTGAGAAATCACAGTGCATTGTTAATTGAAAGGAAGGATTTCTATACTAAAATTTTCTGGCATGGTAACAAAGTAACACTGTACAGAGATAATGGCGCCTCCTCAACTTAAATATTGTTAAACAGACTACCCATGCAGAGATTTTAAAATGGAAATTTGACAAGTCCTGTGTGCTAAACTATTAAGAAACTCTACAACCAATATAATTCCTAAAATGAAGTATAGCCTAT
>PVHP010030093.1:0-21873 GCA_004024765.1 Zapus hudsonius
TCCGCTCAGTTCCCTGAGTCATGGTGGGTGAGTATTAAGGCTGCTTTAATGTTGCGAGCTTAGGGGTCCTTGTGTCGAAAATCCTTGGTTTCTGTCTCCATGGCTTATCCTGTGTTGATTGAATGACTGTGGTTATAGGTCCCTTGTTCATCTGTCATTGTCTGCTGGGTTCCCTATGGATCCTCCCCTATATGGCTCCTCTCTTGCCAGGATCTCATCCATCGGCCTACGGTTGGTTGGTAGGGTTAGGCAACTACATTTATTGAAGTTAGTGGACAGCAATCCTCTCTACCACCACTAAGGGAGCCCTAAAGGGCCTGGCCAGCCACAGGCCAACCATGC
Source organism: Zapus hudsonius (assembly GCA_004024765.1). Lineage (NCBI taxonomy): Eukaryota > Metazoa > Chordata > Mammalia > Rodentia > Dipodidae > Zapus > Zapus hudsonius. Next base: position 343 of record PVHP010030093.1, read on the forward strand.
CCGATGGGATGCGGAGAGGCAGGGCACTTTCTTCTGAGTCCATCTAACCAGAGAAAAGCTGGTGGAGTTTTGGGAGCGGCATGAGATTTGGAGGTGAACGATTCTCCAGATGACTTCCAGGAGCTTGTTGCAAACAGGGACCCCAGGGACTTTTCCTTTCTTGGTCTCCAGGAGATCTCAAGTTGGGCCAGATCTACACGGGTAACCACCACTGGTTTAGGGCCCCTTAGTCCTCTTGGGTGCTATGGAGCACGGTTCAAATTCTCCAGGGTCATTCTACCACCACAGGCACCTACCTATCCATGTGAAATCCCAGGAGCCCCAAAGAGGAGTAAGAAGCCACATGGGGCCGTGCATGGGTGGGCTTGGCACTCATTCTGAGGGAGGCTCTGCAGAAGGAAGAAGTCTCAGCAGCCTCGCCTTGCCACTGCTTTCTGGGCCTTTTTGTCTGTACTACCCTGGCTGATGCCAATCTGAGCCCCAAGGCACATAGTTCCGTCACTGTTGCCCAGGGTTATGTAAGCAAGAGAGGGGTTGCCTCTTCACAGTGGACAGTTGGAGAAAATCTGGGCGTCTCAACTCTGGTCCAGCCATCTGCCCCATGACACATGCCCACCACAAAACCAGAAACAACAGAACTCTTCTGGTTCCCACTCCTGGGCTTTATCAGCCTTCAACACTGCTTCTTCCTCAACCCTGGTCTCTTCTTCTCCACCCCACCCCCTCTCTCGGAAGTCCAGAGCCCAAATCCCACACAATCAGAATGATCTGTAGCCTGTCCCTCCCAAGGCCACTTCCTGACCTTGAACCAAAGCCTCTCTACTCATAGCCTTCGAGCCCCACCTCAGGCCACAGAAGCCCCTTAGCTTCACCAAGTCCCTTCAAATAACCCTTTTCCTTGGCACTTCTCCGACACGGGTGACCCAACAAGCTCAGCGGACAGAAGGATTGTGGGTGTCATCGGGCCCAGGCAGGCTGGGGCTTCAGAGAGGCTCACTGCCCCACACTGCCTCCCTCATCCCAGGAGAATGATCAGAAACGGATCCGAGCCCTGAAGAAAGCCAACAAGGAGCGGGAACTGAAGAGGCAGCGCCTGCGGGAGCTGGCCAAGGCCAAGCAGGAGATGTCGGCCCTGCGGCTGGAGCACCAGAGGCTCACCGCCAAGCTGCAGGACTACTCCATCTTCAACAAGTATCTGGAGAAGGTGGTGGAGAACTCAGAGGTGGGTCCAAGGGCAGGGAGTTGACCTCAGGGCCCTCGCCAGCACCCTCCTCTTCCCCAAGGATATGTGGTGGAGGGAGACCAGCTTCAGCAGGGGCTGTGTTTACCTCTCTCTCTCTCTCTCTCTCTCTCTCTCTCTCTCTCTCTCTCTCTCTCTCTCTCTGTGTGTGTGTGTGTGTGTGTGTGTGTGTGTGTGTGCGCGCGCGCGTGCGTGCTGGAGTGTGGTTTTGAGCACCAATGCTAATGATAAGCTTTGCCTGCATCAGCACGGGGCCTGCTTCTTCCCCTGCTTCCTTCCCTCTCCTCTTGGTATCTTTCATTTACTTGAGAGTAAATTGGGGAGAGGAAGGGAGGCATCCCAAGCTGGCGAGCTTAGGATGTGCTGAGGCCTGGCTGAGGCCTGTGCAGGAGTGGCCTTGGTTCTGTCTTCTCATTAGGCTCTGGGGCAGCAAAGCAGTCACCCCTGTCCAGAAGGGATGGAGACTCAGGTTAAGACACCTGCTCAGCATCTCACAGCTTGTGAGAGGCAGGGCCCGGGATTTTCCGGTGCCTCCAGGGACCCCACTGTACCATAGACCACTACTGTCCCCTCGGGCCCTGCCTGTAGAACTCAGGGATGGTACAACCCCTTCCCACCATTCCTCTTGCAGCATTTGACATGGATACTTCCCCCTGGTGAAGCTTACCTTCGTCACGATTCTATGGCTTCTCCTCTCTCCTGCTCCTGTCCTGCACCTTCCGAGGCTCCTCTGGGGCCAACTCTTCCCAGGCTCTCCTTACTAACTCCCTACCTTTACCCCTGAGAAATTCTGGGCCTTCCCATGGGTGCCACCCCTCATGGGACCAGCAACAGGGTGCAGTGAGAACTTCTCCAGGGCTGTGGACAGTGTCCTGTGACGACGACGGGCTCAGAGAGACAGAAGAGGCAGAGCTTTCTGAAGTCCCTGCGGTTTCCATATGCAAACACTAACCTATTTTTCTGTGTGCATGAAACCCAAATCTGTGTAATTTCCTCCTTTCCAAGGTACTTCCTACTGCAAGAAAAATTGTTCACTTAATGATTAGCTTTTTTTTTTTGAAGGAGCAAAGGCCCCAATATCAAAGTGGTAGATAAAGTGTATGTTACATCTCAAAATCAGAGCTGGTTAGAAATGAGCTAACGAGCTGGCGTGTCATCCGAAGCACTTCTCATTGCTTCCTGCCATCCCAGGCCACGATCCTATCAGAACCTAGCTTCATTCCTACCCTGTTCCCAATCCTAAAGCCAGCCATCAGCAGATCTAGCCCATTCCGCCTCCTAAGTATTTCTGGAATCCAGCCCCTGCCCCTTCCTCAGCCAGTGAACTTCATCTGGAGTTAGGTCTGCAATTCCTGGCCACTCTGCTCGGCACAGTACAGCCAGCCTCTCCTGGCCCCGGACCTTCTCTCTTTTTTTCCTCTGAAAAATGTAGAGAAGCACTTAACAGCGCCTAAGCATTCACCGTACAGCCTTGTCAAATCTTTATATTTCCCGGGGTTTTTCTCTGAGAAAACAACACCACCTGGTAGTTGAAACCCTTGCAAATCTCATTCTCCCCTCTCCAGTGTCCTCATGTTAAAATTTCTCATGTTCATACCTATTTTTATTATTTTGCAACACATTACCTATCCATAAATCATGTATCATGTTATACATATCCCTCTGCTACTTGCCTTTTTTGTTTGGTTTGGTTTTTCGAGGTAGGGTCTCGCTCTAGCCCAGGCTGACCCAGAAGTCACTATGTAGTCTCAGGGTGGCCTTGAACTCACACAGCAATCCTCCTACCTCTGCCTCCCGAGTGCTGGGACTAAAGGCGTGCACCACCACGCCTGACTGGCTTGCTTTTTTTCAATCATTTATATATATATATATATATATATATATATATATATATATGTAGGGTCTCACTCTAGCCCAGACTGGCCTCAAACTTACAGAAATCCTCCTACCTCTGCCTCTCAAGTGCTTGGATTAAAGGCGTGAACCACAACACCCATCTAGTTTTGGTCTTAATTTATGCATAACAATTGTCCACATAGGCAGAGTGAATGCATGTACGAGTGATCATGTCAGGGTAACTGACACATCCATCACCTCAAACATTTATCACTTCTTTGTGTGGGGAATATTGAAAATCCTCTCTACTAGCTTTCTTTTTTTTAAACATTTATTTATTTATTTATTAGAGAGAGAGAGAGAGAGAGAGAGAGAGAGAGAGAGGCAGACCGAGAAACAGAGAGAATAGGAGCCCCAGGGCTTCCAGCCACTGCAAATGAATTTCAGATGCATGGGCCCTCTTGTGTATCTGGCTTTATATGGGCACTGGGGAATCGAACCTGTGTCCTTCTGGATTGCAGGCAAATACCTTAACCGCTAAGCCATCTCTTCAGCCCTCTACTAGCTTTCTTAAAGTGTACCATTAATTGATGTCGATTTTAGTTGCTGTGCCATGCTATATAGTTTAGAAATTACTCTTTCCATTCAACTGCCCTGACCCAGTCAATGATATTTTTGCACACACACGTATGTATGTATGCCTGTCCATATGTGTGTGGTGGCCAGAGGTCAATGTTGGGCGTCTTCCTCAACTGTTCTGCACCTTTTCTTTTTTGAGACAGGGTCTCTCATTGGCTTGGAGCTCACATATTTGGCTAGCCTAGGTCTATAGAGAGCCCCAGGGACCTTCTTGTCTCTGCCTCTGCAGCATGCACCACCACACCCAGCTTGTCCATGGGTGCTGAAAACCTGAACTCCAGTCCTCATGCTTGCAAGCAAGCACATTTCCAACTGAGCCATCCATCCGCCCTACCTTCCAAATAATGATATTTTAAGAACTTTTTATTATGAAAATTTTCAGACATAAACAAAGCAGAGAGAACAATCTGCTGAACACTCATGACTCATCACCTGGTTCCAGCAATTATCACTGCACCCCCCAACCTTCCCACCTCCACCATTTTGCAGAAAATATTTTTTCATCCATAAGTATTTCAGTATGTGTCTCTCTAAAAGATGAGAGCTCTTTTTAAAATATCTTTTTATTTATTTTTAAGGAGAGAGAGAGAGAGAGAGAGAGAGAGAGAGAGAGAGAGAGAGAGAGAGAGAGAATGCACCAGGGCCACCACCTTGTGGGTCTGGCTTATGTGGGTCCTGGGGAATTGAACCCGGGGGAGCTCTTTTTAACATAACCACAATACCACTGTTATGCATGGCTATGAGCTAATCCTAAATAAAAGTCAATGTTAAAATTTCCCCCATTATCATAAGAATGCCTTTCGTGTACTTGGTTTGTTCCAATCAGGGTACAAACTAGGTGCCCTACACTGCATGTTGCTTTTTATGTCATAGACATTATGCGAATCAAGATAAGGCTAGACTCAAAAGGGGATGCACGCTGTGACTCACTCAAATGTTTGAACCTAAGGTACAATTAGTCTTTGCTCATAAAAGTCAGAATATTGGTTTCCTCCATACTGACTGAGAGGAGCAAAAGTAGTCAGCACCCCTTCTTTATCAGATAGAACAGTACCAGAAAGAAAAGGACTTTGTAAAAGGAATCTTTCCCTGGTTGGCTACTTGATAAACGCCTCATTTTTTTGGGGGGGGAGGGGCTCAGGATCTCACTCTGTCCCCCAGGCACGCCTCAAACTTCAGATCTTCCTGCCACCTTAAACCCTGAGACTTCCTAGTCTACACAATAATGAATTGTTTTTTTTTTTTTTTAGCAGCCTCCAAAATGACCTGTAATGTTTTTAGTATCATTATAAATTCATGAAATTTTATTCCAGGTCTCAATCCTTTGTACTTTTCCTTCCTTCCTTCCTTCCTTCCTTCCTTCCTTCCTTCCTTCCTTCCTTCCTTCCTTCCTTCCTTCTTTCCTTCCTTCTTTCCTTCCTTCTTTCCTTCCTTCCTTTCTCTTTCTTTCTTTTTTTAAAAGTGGGTTTCACTCTAGCCCAGGCTGACCTGAAATTCACTATATAGTGTCAGGGTGGCCTCGAACTCACAAACTCACAGTGATCCTCCTACCTCTGCCTCCTAAGTGCTAGGTGGTGTGCACCACCATTCCCAGCTATACTTACGCTTGCTCAAATTGTCCCCTCTCTGGACAGTAGGAACCTCTTTAGCCGGCACCTGAGTTCTTTTGACATCAGAACGTGGTTTCGAGATTCCCACCCAGTAGTTCTGATGCAATCCATTCATTTCAACTGCTGTGTGTTGATTGCTGAAAGAACTTTAGGAATTACAAACATGACATTATCTCTCTGCTTCTTAAAATCCTTCAATGGATAAAGTTCACACTTCTTCTTGTGGCCTCCTGAACATTTTTTTTTAAATATTTTATTTATTCATTTTCAAGCAGAGGAGAGAGAGAGAGAGAGAGAGAGAGAGAGAGAGAGAGAGAGAGAGAGAGAGAGAGCGCACCAGGGTCACCACCTTGTGGCTCTGGCTTATGTGGGTCCTGGGGAATTGAACCGGGGGCCTTAGGCACTGGAGGCAAGTGCCTTAACCACCGAGCCATCTCTCCAGCCCCTGAACATTTTTTAAAATGGTTCTAGGAAATGATCCCAGGGCCTTGCTGTAATGCCAGGCGAGCACTACCACCAAGCTACCTCTACAGATCTTTGTAATTTTAGCTTGACAGTCTCACTAAGACTGTAGTGATTACGTAGCTCAGAAAGACCTTGAATTTGCAACTCTCCTGCCTCAGCCTCTCAAGTACCAAAGATGGACACTTTAAAAAAGCTTCTATGCCCATCTCCCTCCTTCCCTCCCTATCTGAACCTCAGACCATTCATGTTCAAGTGCCATGAGTCTCCTGACCACGCCCCCAAGCCTCTTCTGTCTCTGTTCAGACCCCCCCAAGTGACCCTGCTGCCCCACCAGTCTCTGCCTGGCCTTCTATTCATCCCTGCAGCTACCCTTTCTCCCAGGATCCCTCTCTTTTATCACCCGGTTGGGTAGTCTTCCCCCGGAGGCATATTTGGAAAGGCCAGCAGGACACCAGTCTGTTACTGGAAAATGTGATGATATTGAAGATGTGTACAGGGAGTGTCCCCTGGGTGGCTGGCAGGCACACTTTGATAAGTCTTTAGGGAGATGACTTGGTATCATGGAACTGGAGTTCACACTGCCTTCTGAAGGGGCTTTGGCATGGCTTGTGGTTGTCTGGGTGAGGCCTGAGCCCCTGGGAGGAGGCGAGCTGAGCCTAGCAGTCTCCTTGCCCAAGGCTGCCCCTCTCCTGCCCCACTTCTCTGGCCGAATGAATTCTGAAAAGCACGAGGGAGTTCATGTCCACCCTCTGTGCAGCCCCACCCTCGAGGCCTGGAGGAGGTTTATCGCTCTGTGTTGTAACTGACGGTTTCCTTGTCTGTTTATCCTCCCCCCACCCAACCACCCAACACCCAACCACTCCCCAGGCTGGAGACTTGAGAAGGGCCTTCTGATCTCCTGTTCTGTCCCCCATGGTGCAGGCCTTGGAAATGGTTCTTGGTACATTCTCTTTCTGGGTTGTGGCGCACATCCCCAGAATCCTCCCAACAGCAATTCTCAAGCCTAGTTGGGCCCAGAATCACCTAAAAGGATGACTTTTCCTAATTTAGAAGTGTCATTAACCCGCATTTCTGAGGGTGGAGCTCGGCAGCTGTTCTTTCAAAGGCTCCCCAGGTGATTCTAGCAGGCAGCTGCTGTTGAGAATCTGTGCTTCCCTCTGACACCGGGGGCACGTGCCCACCAGAAGCAAGTAGTGCCCCCCCAGCATGTCCATAGCTGTGTCATTGACTGTGGCCTAGCATCTACCTGCCCTGGAGGGTTGAGACCGCTGCATCAGGCTCCTGGGAGCCTGCAAAGCAGTGACCCCACCCCTGCACCCCCCACCCCTCAGTTCGAGGAGATCCACGAGGTGATAGCCCGCTACAAGACGCTGGTGAGCATGCACCAAGACCTCATGCAGTCGGCGCAGGAGGGCCAGGAGAAGATCGAGCGCGCCAAGGCCCGGCTGTCCCACTACATGGAAGAGAAGGACGACGAGATCCTCCAGCACAACAACGAGCTGGCCAGGCTGCAGATGCGCTTCGACCGCGCCCGCAGCGACGTCATCTTCTGGGTGAGGCTCTGGGTGCCTGGGGCACCGACAGACACACGCACACACTGTGCTCACACCCGTCTCCACCCCCATCCCACCCCAGGAGTCTCGATGGGCACACATCCAGAACACCGCTGCCAAGAAGACCCTCCTGCTTGGTACCATTAAGATGGCGACCCTGAACCTCTTCCAGATCGTGAGCAAGCAGCTGAAGGAGACGACCTTTGTGTCCCTGGAGGACACCCACAAACAGCTGGACATGGTAGGCGCAGATGTGGAGCTGGGGCCAGGTGGCTCGGTGGGGCCAAGGAGGTTCTGGATTGGTTGAGGGAGGAGCGAACTGCGGCTCTCAAATGTTCTCAGCACCAGGACTGTGGGCCTCTGCGCACAGCCTTTGACTTGACCTCCCCATTTGCATATGCAGCAAGCATCCCAAGGGATGCTCCAGGTTGGATGTCACACTTGGATCGCCCACTGCATTAGCCTTTGGCCTCAAACCGCAGAACAAGATCAAGGTCCCCCTACTGAATTCATAAGTTGCACGGTCTTAACAAGGCCGGGAGGGTGGTCACGGCCGGGCCTGGCTTGCCGCCTTCTGTGCTGCCTGGGAGCTGATCCCGCTCTCCCTTCGTTTTATGCTCAGAAGTGGTTGGCAGCCAGAAACCTATGACCTCATACCTTCAATTCTGTACATCTTAGCTGTGCATATCATCAGAACCCAGATGCAAATAACTCAAAACTAATTAGAACAATTGTGGAATTCCCGAGGGGAACGTCTTGATTCAGAGAAAAATAAATAAAAGTACTTCAGGATGCTTGTAGGGTAGACTGAGAAAGAGATTTTAAGAGCATCTCACTCCAAGTCAGAGAGTATATCTTTGGGGAAAGAAATCATGTGAAAGTGTTTTTTAAAAGTGTTTTTTAATACACCAGCTGGTGATATGGTTTGATTTGGAAATGCTCCCCACAGGCTCGTGTGTTTGAACACTTAGTCCCCAGCTGGTGGTTCTGTTTGGAAGGTTGTGGAACCTTTGGGAGGTGGGACCTCCCCCGGAGAAGAGGATCTCTGTAGTGTGGGCCCTGAGGTTTATAACTCAGCTCTGCTTCCTGGCCCACCATACAGGAAAGGAGCCTTTTCTTCCCGCCTGGAGTTGCTCTCCCCACCGTGCCTTCCCTGACATGTTGGATTGTACTCTCAAACCATGAGCCAAAAGAATTCCTTCCTCTCTTAAATTACTTCTTTTTTTAAAAAAAAATTTATTTATTCACTCATGAGTGAGAGAGTAAAAGAGAGAGAGAGAGAGGAAAGAGGCATATATACATATATATATATATATATATATATATAGAGAGAGAGAGAGAGAATGGGCACACCAGGGCCTCTAAGAGCCACTGCAAACTCCAGATGCATGTGCCACCTTGTGCACTTGGCTTTTCATGAGTTCCCAGGTATCAAATGCAGATCGTTTGGCTTTGCAGGCAAGTGCCTTAACTGCTGAGCCATCTCTCCAGCCCTTGTACCACTTTTTTTTAATCTGAAAGTTTCCAAGAAACTAAAAATGGTTTATCACAGGCAAAACTGAAAACTTTAAATGTAGCATGGAAAAAAAATCTGTCTAGTTCCCTAAACAAGTGTATATATTTCACTTGCTAAAAATGATAAATATTCATTATGCTAATGAAATCTTGGAAAGAACAAATGATTGAAGTTGGATGAAATGATCTTGGATGTCACAAAATGGAGCAACCGCCAAAAGATAACACTGAGGAGCATGAAAGTAGATAAATAAGAAGAAACTAATTAGGCCACAATATCTGAAGTTGTAAAAATCAAAAGGATAAAGTTGATAGGCATTTTATATTCAATTTCTTTTTCTTTTACCTATGAACATCTGCCAATAGAATACATTTTATATTACTATTGTGAAAACTGAAACAAATGAAATTCATGCAAAACTTTATTTTGTACTCATGCAGATGTAATGGTGAACCATTTTACCTTTGATAAAGGTAAACTAGAATGCGAAGTATTTGTATATTAAATGACAGCATGGGTCAGTCTTGTTTCCTTATAGAAGCTGGAGTTTCTTTTCAAAACTGTAAACATATGATGGAATTTTGTGGCTCTGTTTTTTTTTAAACAAGCAGCCAGAACTTGTATAAGTGCAATTCCTAAGTTTAAATCATATTATTATTAGCATCGATGGTTCTTCATGCAAGTGATTATTAGTTTCAGTAACAACATTTACAAAAGTGCTGACAGATTTATAAATCTTTTAAAAACAGTCTGTTTCTTTATCCTAAAGTAAGAGCTAAGAAATTATGTACCAAGTCTATGTATATTGTTTTATATCACATAGAATAACAGTTCTAATTTTTCACTTTACATGTTTCTAAATTTTGTATTTTAAGGCGAAACATTCGTTTGGTAGATTTTTAAAAAAAAATATTTTATTGATTCATTTTCAAGCAGAGAGATACAGAGAGAGAGAGAGAGAGAGAGAGAGAGAGAGAGAGAGAGCGCCAGGGCCACCACTTTGTGGGTCTGGCTTATGTGGGTACTGGGGAATTGAACCGGGGGCCTTAGGCACTGGAGGCAAGTGCCTTAACCACTAAGCTATCTCCCCAGCCCGATCTGGTAGATTTTTTTAAGCAGGGAATTAGAACATAATTTTTTAAAATGAAAAGCTGGGTGTCGGTGCATTCCTTTAATCCTTGCACTGGGGAGGCTGAAGTAGGAGGAGGATCACCATGAGTTTGAGGCCAGTCTAGAACTACAGAGTGAGTTCCAGGTCAGCCTGGGCTAGAGTCAGACACTGCCACCAAAAAACAAGAAAAATAAAAAGCTGGGAATTGTATTTTTTTTTCCTGAATCACTACCCTTCATGTGAATATATTTATTTGCAAAAGAACTCATGTGGTATACATTTTTAAATGGAAAGTCTAAAACATGACCCTCCAAAGTCAAAAACTTGAAACATTTTTACACAAGGTATAAAGGCCTACATAGGTGATTACCAACAATAGGGTATGGCCAAATCCAGCCCCCTGCCTGCCTTTCAGGACCTGTGCATGAAGAATTATATGTATATTTTAAGTGGTTATTAAGACTATGATGGGAGAATTTATATAAACTTTCGTATGCATAAATGGAATTTGTTTTTGTTTTTGTTTTTCGGGGTAGGGTCTCACTCTAGTCCAGGCTGACCTGGAATTCACTCTGTAGTCTCAGGCTGGCCTCGAACTCACGGCGATCCTCCTACCTCTGCCTCCTGAGTGCTGGGATTAAAGGCGTGAGCCACCATGCCCGGAACATATAAATGGAATTTTGTTAGAACACAGCCATGCTCATCTTCTGTTTATTGTGTATGGTGCTTCTGTGCCTGAAAAGCCTAAAATACCGCTTCTGGGTCTGCACAGACCTTTGCCCTCACAGTGGAGAGCACAGTGTGGAATACTATGACTGATGTGGGGACAGTGTTTTCTAGTTTTTTAAGATAGGGTCTCACTCTACCCCAGGCTGACCTGTGGAATTCACTATATAGTCTCAGAATGGCCTTGAACTCACAGCAGTCCTCCTACTTCTGCCTCCTGAGTGCTGGGATTAAAGGTATGTGCCACCAGGCCCCGGCTGGGAAGTATTTTCAACTGCCTCAGGTGTCCGTGTTTTAGAAGAATTGTCACCTTGTCTTACAGAGAAGAAGGTCACCGCTCTATAGGCTCCTCAGTGTTAGCAGGAAAACAACCTTTAGTCTTAAGTTATGTGGTAAAATAATCAAAATGGTTCATTTTGTGTAGAATAAAATTCTCTTAAATTATTTCTTATGGTTCAGTAAAATATTAAGAGTTCTCCAGCTAACACATATCATTAAAACCTCACTCTCTTGTTGCAAACCATTTTTCTTTAGTTTATTCTTTTAGGAGAGCCAAGCAAAGGTTTTCAAAATCCATACCTCCTCTTTGGACAGAATAAGTTATTTGAGTTTAAAGATACAGCATCACTCAGACATTACATGTACTTTATACATTAGTTCCAAATACTTACATCTGGCTTATCCCAGACATCCAGAAGAACTGAAGTTTTGTTGTTTATTGGGTGAAGAATAAGTACAAAAGTCACCCAAGGAAAAACACCTCATTAAATGGTAGTGAGCTGTCTTATGGCTAAGGCTTTGCCAGAGGCCTACTCTTTGTGAAAACAAGAAAGTTTAGATAAGTGTTAAAATCACGTCAAGACCAATCTGTGACATTCTTGGAAGTAATAAAAATAAAATATAAAAGGAAATCATTTTTTCAAGTTACCTAATGCCATCCATGCCTTTGTGTCCCCTCAGAACATGGCCGGGCTTAAACACACCCCACTTTTTCAGAAGCTGCACCAGCAAATGCATATGTGTTTCTTCTTCTGACACACAGACAACCATGACTAAGTAATTCTTTGTTCCTTAGACCAAAGCCCTCAGCTTTACTGTGAAACACTAGAAAGCTCCTGAGCACTAAGACTTTATTTGGACATGTCCAGCACATAGTAGGCCCTCAATAAGTATTTGGTGATATGAAACACACACTAATGAAAACAGTTGACTGGGAGGGACTCATCCTGCTTTATTTTTTTTAAGTGTGTGTGTTTCATATCCAAGGTCTATCATTGCTGCAAATGAACACCCTTCTGTAATCATGTGATTAGCTGGGGAATTGAACCTGGTCTAGGAGGCTTTTCAAGCAAACATCTATAATTGCCAAGACATCTCCCCAACCCTCCTACTTTAAAAAAAGAAAAACAAAGTGAAAGTCAGGAAATAAAAAGGATTTGCCCACTAACCAGCTAAAAAGAAAAAAGCAAACACTCAGCCTTAATCCTAAGGCATATCAGAGCAGAACTTTTTTACAGTCCACCGAAGGGGATTTGCAAGAAAGTTTATTCTGGAAGCAGCGATTCTCAGACTTTTAAAAATATCAGGATACTTTTACACACTTAAAACTTACTCCTATTCCCCCAGATCTTTTCTTTTTATATGTTACATCAATTGATATTAGAAATTAAACCAGAAAAATATAAAATATTTGTGTAACAAGTTCATTTTAAAATCATGATAAAAAAGCACATTGACTTAAATAGCATATTTTCATTAAAATTAATTTTTCTGAGGAGACATTGTTGGACACTGACACTGTTGTGGTCAGCTTTCTAGTTGCTGCGCAAAAAAAGAACCCAAACAAAAGTGGCTTGTGGAGGAATGCATTTATTTGGCTTACGGACTCAAGGGGAGACTCCATTCTGGCAGGGAAAACGATGGCATGAGCAGAGGGCTGGACATCACCTCTGCCACAGCACTGCAAACAGCGGCAGGAAGGTGTGCCAAACTCTGGCAAGGGGAAGCTGGCTTATAACCCCAGAAGCTCGCCCCCAACAACACAGCTTCATCGAGGTTGTAAAACCCAAACTGCCATCAGCTGAGGACCGATCTATCAGAACACATTCATTTGTTTGTGGGAGACACCTGGATCAAACCATGACAGACATTTTGGCAAAGCCCCTTAGCATCTGACCTAATTACAGGTGCTTCTTTGCTTCTGAATTCCTTCTGTTATGAAAGCACATCATGGAAACCACACTGTGCTTGTGAGTGAATAAAAGAAAAAAAGACAGAGCTGGGGAGATGGCTCAATGGTTGAAGGTGCTTGCCTGCAAAGCCTGCCAGCCTGGGTTTGATTCCACAGGAGATGCAGAAAGTGACACATGTATCTGGAGTTTGTTTGCAATGTCAAGAGACCCTGGCACCCTGTCTTTCTCTCTCCTTGCAAATGGGGGAATAAAAGTATTTTTTTTTAAAGAGAAAAGGCAAATACAGTCTTCGTGCTATGGTAATAGAGCTTCAGAGACCCATCCCAAGGGTGCTCAGCCAAGTTCCTTTAGCTGTTTGTCATGAGGAAAAGTGTCCTGGCTGCGGTGACCTGCAGCTCTCAGCCCCAACCCAACCTGTGCTCTCCCTACTCAGCTTCCAATTTGCCCACTTCAGATTTGGGGCTTTCTCAAGCTTTCAGAAAATCTCATCTCTGGTTTTCCTTGGTGGGAGTATTTCATATTGCCCAAAGGTCATCTTAAAATATCCCTCTTCGGATTTGCAGAAGAGGTGGCAGAAAGATTGTAAGAGCCATGGTGAGGGAGAATATCTAATGCTTAAAGTGGTTTGTCATCCTGGTTTTAAGGGTTTTTCTCTAATAACACACGATCCTGAGCATCTTGCTATGTTAATATATATATTAATAAAAATGTTTTAAAAAATCCCTCTTCATTCTCATAACTTTATTGACAAATATACAGATGACCAAGTAGCAGGAAAATTTAAACATACTTGAGAAAGAATAAGTGAAAATGAGAGGTTGCTATAGTTACCTTCCTACTGCTGGGACAAAACACCCCACCAAAAGCAACTGATAGGAGGAAAGAATTTATTTTGGCTTATAGTCTGGAGGGGAAGCTTCATGATGTCAAGAAAAGAATAGTAGAGCAGTGGCTGGACATCACCTCCTTGCCACAGCAGATGGAAAACAGCAGCAAGAAGCAGCAAGAGAACAATATGAACCCTGGAGGAGATGGCCGGAACCTCCCACAACAACACACCTCCTCAAACAAGGCTCCCCCTCCCAAAGAGCCACCAACTGGGACCAAGTGTTGAAAACACATTTGATTGAATCCACCACAGGGGGTCAAGGAGAGAGCACATACATGCTTTACCTCTGAGGTACCTTTTAGAGGTGAAGAAACTGGGTTTGGGGTGTAGCACATGCCTAGTATATGTGAGTCTGGGTTCCCTCCCCACCATTCCAAAACAAAACAAAAAAAGGAAAGAAGGAGAGAGGGAGGGAGGGAGAGAATGATCCCAGAAAGAACTGATGTCTGTGGAACCTAGCTGGGTCTCCTGACCCCTGAAGCCATGCTGCGTCATGCTGGCAGCAAACTGTTAAAACAGAAGCTGGTGAATAAAATTTTAATTTCCCTGGCTGGTTCAAGATTTTCTTAATAAGCACCAGGTCTGAATTCGAAGTCATAACCAGCTGAAGAGCTTTGAAGTTGTAGACGGCCCCTGTGGGCCCCACCTATAAAACATTTTTATTCTGTGGCCCATTTATGATTCTCTATTACTTCTTACTATATCTGCTTCTAGAAGGTTCCTGCTCCATTCTGACTCTGGTTCCTATTAGGACTTGAATCTGAAATGTCCCCACAAGCTCATGTTGTGTTCATGCTTATTCTCTGGGCAGCATTTTGTTTTGGGGTGACTGTGGAACCTTCAGGAGCTGGGGCACAAATAGATCACTAGGTAGAGGCTTCTGAAGATGATAGCTGGGCCCCTGGTTCCAGTCACTCTGTTTCCTGGTCCAGGGCTACGTGAGCACTCACGGCCACACGTCCTCCCATCACAGACTGAGGCAATTGGTCATGCCTTCCCAGCTCATGGCTGCACCCCTTTGAAGACATCCTCCCTTAAATTGCTTTCTTTTTTATTTTTAAATATCTTTTTTTATTTTTTTAAATTTTATGTATTCATTTTCAAGCAGAGAGATACAGAGAGAGAGAGAGAGAGAGAGCGAGAGAGAGCGAGCACCAGGGCCACCACCTTGTGGGCCTGGCCCATGTGGGTCCTGGGGAATTGAACCCAGGGCCTTAGGCACTGGAGGCAAGTGCCTTAACCGCTGAGCCATCTCTCCAGCCTTTAAATTGCTTTCTGTCAGGTGTTTCCATTGCAGTGGCAGAGACGTAACTAACACATATGCTAAACTTGATACTCAAGTTACCCATGAAAATTGTCCAGTGGGGCAGCATGGCCCCCTGGGGAAAGGCAGCCACGGGAGATTGACTGATTCCTTCCAAAGAGACCTCCAGCTTGGGGTTGGGATGGGGGTGGCTCTGGTTGGGTGAGGTTAATGCTGGTCTCCTTGTCTTGTCAGATTCAGCAGTTTATCCAAGACCTGTCAGACATCTGGGCGGAGGTGAAGAAGAAAGAGCAGCAGCAAGTCCGGGTGTGAGGTGATCGAATGTTTCCAGAATGTTCTGAGATAGAGACTGAGGGAGTAAGCTTGTGGTCCAATCCTCTCGGTCCAGCTGCTGAGGACGTAGGCTTTCTGCTGGTGAACACCTTGCAGTTTTCCCCTTCGGGCTTTAGTCCACCCCAACCCTGAAAGCAATAAATGTTATAAGAACTTTGTTCTGAAATTCTGTCTCTTTTTGGCATTTTGTTCATAGGCAAGTCAATGAGGGGAGGAGAATCACATGGGTTCAGTACAGTTAAAAATTTTAAATTTAAAAAATAAAAAATAAAAATTATATATATATATAGCAACCCTTCTCCCATTAAAAAATAGAGCTTTTGGTACTGTCCCCACTCTATGCCTGCACCTATTCAAACGCACCCTGAGTAGGAACAGCTAGACTAGGCCCTTTCCAAGCTGCTTCCACTCCAAAGTCCACCCAGCCAGACCCCTGTGGAGACCATTCACTCAAGGAGTAGGCTGCTCAGCCTTCAGTGTGTTCAGCCCAGACCCATGGACAGACTCTCAGTCCATGGCTACCCAGAGCAAGACTGACAAGGCCACTGGACACCGGTCCCAGTAGAGACACTGTTGCTGCATTCTCAGCAAGACAAAGGGGTTATCTCCAGATGAGCAAACCTCATCACAAAAACAAATGACACAAGAAAACAAGGCAAAATATACCCATCAAGAATGCCAAGTCCCATAGTGGAAACCTCAATGAAAATTGCTTAGGGAAAACTTTATAAACAAACAATTCCAAAATGCAATTATGATAAGCATATTCACCAAACTTTATGAGGTCATGAACAAATGGCTGAATAAAATGGAAGAGAATCAACAAAAAGAATTCAGTATAAAGGGGAATGAAATCAAAGAGAACATGCTCAAACTCCAGACAGCCCGGTCAGTCCATGCAATGAGATAGTCAAACCAAGAAATGGCAACAGTAAAGAGATCTAGACAGTGAAGAAACACCTAATGGAAATCAAAAATGAAATAACTCAATTAAAAGGCTCCCATGCAACCATCAACAAAATAGATCGTGTGGAGAAAAGACTATCAGCACTTAAGGACAAGACAGAGAAATAGATTGGGAAGCCAAAATCAATGACAAGTTCAAAAGAAAAGAAGTATGAACAGAACATGAGAGAAATATGGAACCCTTTAAAATGACCAAACATTTAAATCATGGGCATATAAGAAGGGAAAGAACTATAGACCAAGGGAATAGGGAATATCTTCAATAAAATAAGAAAAATTTCCAGATCTTATGAAAGAGAGGCCCATCCAGGTCAAAGGCACACAGAATACCAAACAGACAGGACCAGTGAAGAAATTGCCCACATCACGTTATAGTTCAAACACTAAACATGAAAAACAAAGAGAGAACACTAAACACTGCAAGAGAAAAGCAATTTGTCGTGTGCAAAGGTAAGCCCATCAGAATCACATCTAATTTTTCAATGGAAATTCTAAAAGCCAGAAAGACTTGGAATGCAATATTTCAAATTTTGAAAAATCACAGCTGCCAACCCAAACTAGTATACCATGTAAAATCATCCCTGATGATGGAAAATGAAAGAAAAACTTTCCATGATAAAAGCCAGTTTTATAAATATATGATCACTAAGCCAACCCTACAGAGAACGCTGGATGGAATACTTCACAATGAAGGGAAAAACAAACACAAAAACTAGGATAGTTGTAAAAGCAACTAAAGATCAAGAAAATACCAAGCTCCACAAAATCTTCAACCTGACAGTGATTAACTCACACCCCTCAGTTAAGCACAAATAGACTCAACTCCCGGATCAAAAGATACAGGTTAACAGTCTGGATTAGAAAACTGGATCCATCCATATGCTGTCTACTAGAAACTCACGGTACCTTTAAAGATAGATATCACTTTAGGGCGAAAGGATGAAAAAATATTCCAAGCAAATGGAAATAGGAAACAAGCAGGTGTGGCTATGCTAATATTTTACAAACTAGACTTTAAACCAAAATAATCAAAAGAGATATTTTAAAAGGCCACTTTATACTCATCAAGGGAATAATTGAACCAGAGGATATTACAATCATAAACACATAAGCACCAAACACGGGTGCACTAAAATTTGTTGTTGTTATTGTTTTGAGATAGGGTTTCACTCTAGCCCAGGTTGACCTGGAACTCACTCTGTAGTCTCAGGCTGGCTTTGAACTCACAACGATCCTCTCACCTCAGCCTCCCAAGTGCTGCGATTAAAGGTATGCACCACCACACCAGCACAGATGCACTAAATTTTATAAAGCAAAACCTACTAGATATTAAATCAGAAATAAATTTCAACACAGTAATAATGTGTGACTTTAATACTCTACTACCATCAATAGTCTGAAAGCCAAAATAAACCCTTTTCTCCTACAAGCTTCTTTTGGTTGGGTTCTTTCTGCTAGCAACAAGAAAGCTGATTGTAACAATAAATTGGTACCAAGAGTGGGGTGTTGCTACCCAAAGCCTGACTGTGAGGCTTTTGGCCATTTGGAACTGATTTGCAGTGGAATGATTTTAAAGGTTGGCCTAAGAGATGCCTTGCAGTGCTATCAGTAAATCTTTATGGACCATTCTGGTCAGAGTTGAAAGACCTGAATAGAGTAAGAACTATGGACTAATGTTTAGCTTATGAGGGTGAGAAACTAAGGTTTGGCTTATGAGGGTGAGAAACAACTTTGACAGGACTGGTCTAGAAGCAGTTTGTGTGAGAGACTTGCTTCCTTCTGCCTGCCTGTGTCCTGAGAATTTGTACAGTGTTGTATTGCATAAAAATGGAGTGGTGTCGACTCAGGGAACTATGCGGAAGAGGGGGCGGAAAGATTGTAAGAGCCGTGGTGGGGGAGATTATCCAGAGGCATGGCCAGGAGAACCTGGCTGAATACTAGGCTATCCATGGTCCCCTGTCACAAGGACTGATCCAGACGACCCATGGAGGAGGTTATCCAGTGGATGGGGGAGGGGAGGGCAGCGGGGAATTGGGGATAACAACTCATTATTTGCCCACTAAATGTTGTAACTCATTATGGACAATAAATTTAAAAAAAATTTTTTTAATGGAGTGGTGTGAGCATATGGATATGGAACAGAAAGAAATGAAATCTTTGGGCCAAAACGACTGCAATTGCTTGAGAGATTCCAATCATTCAGATTGGTCCAGGTGATCTACATTGGGATAACAGGAAGAACGTGAACACTTTTGAAAGTAAGGGACCTGGGGGCTGGAGAGATGGCTAAATGGTTAAGGCACTTGCTGCAAAGCCTAACATCCTAAGTTTGATTACCTAGTGCCCACATAGACCAGATGCGTAGAGTGGCTCATACACCAGGAGTTGGTTTGCAGTGGATGGAGGCCCTGGCAGCACACCTCTCTTGGTCTCTCTCTTTCTTTCTCTCTCTCTCTCCCTCTATGTATGTTTGTATCTCTCTGCTTGCAAATAAATAAAAATATATTTTTTTAAGTAAGGGACCTGAATGCTGAAGGAGTATCCCGCTCTTCAATGTCAGTTCTCTTCCCCCTGGATTAACAAATTGGTGGTCCACCTGGTACTATGGAGTATAACAAATGCAGGAAAGAGAGGGTCATTGGATTTGCAATGTGCTTTTGGTTTTTTGAAATGACCATGGGCAGTGTGATGCAGGCTTGTTGGATTACCTGTGTGGATGCCCAATGGAGCCATGAGGACGAACTGTGGGTTGCAGTAGAGACTCATGTAGATGCCAGGAGTATGGGATGGTTGCCAAGGAGAGCTATCGGCACTAGATGGAGTATACCTGGAGCTATGAGCAGCGGAGCTGGGTGAGATGGAATTGGAACTCCAGAGACATGTCACAGGTTAAAATTATTGGACTTGGAAACTTGTCACTTGTTAGAATTATTGGACTTGGAATTAGAGTTGATATTTGCCTTATTTGTTTTAAATCTTATATTGGTTCAGTATTTCTTTACTATGCCCAGTGCCATCTTTTGCAGTGTGAATGTTTATTCTGTATCATTATGTTTTTGTTTTTGTTTTGGTATTATGACTCAATTAAAAGAACTTGGAATATGGGGATGTTTGAACAGCATTGGGATTGATAAAATCTACGGGAACTTTTAAAGTTGGACTGAAAACATTGCATTTTATATCATGCATAGATATCAGTTTATAGGGGCCAGGGGCAAAATGTGGTGATTTGATTAAGGTGTCCCCCATAAACATGTGTCCTGGCTGCTTGATCCCCAGCTGATGGCAGTTTGGGAATTGGAACCTTGTTGGAGGTGTGCTGTTGGAAGCGGGCTTGTGGGTATTAAAGCCAGCTTCCCCTTGCCAGTGTTTGGCACACTTTCCTATTGTTCATCTGATGTTGGCCAGGAGGTGATGTCCAGTCTCTGCTCATGCCATCATTTCCCCTGTCATCATGGAGCTTCCCCTCAAGTCTGTAAACCAAAATAAACTCTTTTCTCCTAGAAGCTGCTTTTGGTTGGGTTCTTTCTGCCAGCAATGAGAAAGCTGAGTGTAACACCTGCCTTTGGCTCTTATATTCTGCCCACCACCTCTTCTTAAATGGTCCCTGAGCTTTGGGGGTGTGATAGAAATGTCTCACTTAGTGCTGAACATTCCACTGTCACTTCTTCTCTATACTTTCTCTCAGTCCTCCAAATCTCCCACAGGAAGCACTTTGTGACCCACCTTCACTTTTAAATACCTGAGCTGCATTCATTTTCCCCTACATAAGATCATCTCCCTGAATCAGTCAGCATTGTCATCCAAGGAGAAACTATTATAGCAAAATGAGCAGGAGCTCACTGTCCCCTCCCCTGTATTCACTGTTACATTCTGCAGACATTTGTTGGCCTCAGATGGCCAGTATAGCATAAGGTGAGAAAATACCAGAGCTTTGGAGTTCTGTGAAACAAAAGAAGGAATTGCTTTAACTGTGATAAGGAAGTTAGGAAAAGATGAGGCCAGAGGATACCTGGGGAGAATTATCTGAACTTCCCCCAGAACCCATTGTAAATGTGTGAGTTGCTAGGTGCTTGCAATTTACCTGCCTAATGTCATGTACACATCTCTGTGCCCTACTAGAAAATCTCTTTGTAACCGGGTTTCTGGACCAAGACTTTTCTATGCTTGGGCCTGGGCCTGGGCGTAAAATAAACTCCCCTCTCCTCTTGCTGCCAAGGCTTTGTCTGTTTGTCACTGGGTATTTCTACAACAAAACTGTGCAAGTTAAGTAGCTTGGGACAAAGTGCTTGGGACAAGAACTGTTTCAGATGTCAGTATTTTGGGGGGATGTGTAATATTGTCATATGTATAATGAGACATTGTAGGGATGGAACTCAAGTCTAATCATGAAATTCATCTGTGTTTCATATATGCCCGGCCCCATATGAGGCCATAGCTGCAGCACAATATTATGCCCCATTTTAATAATTTTGTGTGACCATGATATGAGGACAGTTGTAGAATTTTTGTCACTTTAGATTTTCAAATTGAGGATGTTCAACTTGGATATAGATAGATAGGAACAGGAAAATCTTATTATCTTATTTATATTATTAATATTATTATCTTATTCATGTATACATACACATAGGGCTTTCTTACAGGGATTTGACCATGGGCAGTTGTGGGTGTTGGTCAAGCAGTATCTATAAAGCTTTCTATTTTTCACATCCGATGCTAGAGGTGAAAGTTACAGGGGAGGTAGTTGGGAAAGAAACATAGAGGAAAAGTAAGAATGATCAAGAGCAAAACAGAAGCCTTGGGAATTCCACCCCACAGATGGACAGAAACGACTGTCAGTTCTTTTTTGAAAAAATATTTTTAAGGGCTGGAGAGATGGCTCAGCCGTTAAGGCACTTGCCTCCAGTACCTAAGGCTCCTGGTTCAATTCCCCAGTACCCACATAAGCCAGACCCACAAGGTGGTAGCCCTGGTTCTCTCTCTCTCTCTCTCTCTTTCTTCTTCTTCTTCTTCTTCTTCTTCTTCTTCTTCTTCTTCTTCTTCTTCTTCTCTCTGTACCTCTCTGTAGTGCTGGAAGGCACTGCACAGGCTGCCAGGGGAAACCGATCAACGACAGCTGGAATAAACAGAGATGATTTTTTTTTAATTTATTGTCCATAATGAGTTACAACATTTAGTGGGCAAACAA
>PVHP010030094.1:0-22052 GCA_004024765.1 Zapus hudsonius
CCTTAGCCACTAAGCCATCTCTTCAGCCCTCTAAATTTATTTTTGATGTAGGGTCTCGCTCTAGGCCAGGCTGACCTGGAATTCACTATGTAGTCTCACGGTGGCCTTGAACTCATGGCGATCCTCCTACCTCTACCTCCTGAGTGCTGGGATTAAAGGCGTGAGCCACCACACAGGGCAATTTTAGCTGTTTCATTTTTCATTCTTAAAAGTTTTTATCTGTAAAAAAACTAGAAACTTGTTTCTGTCCTCCTGCTACTTGGCATAAGGCTTCCTCATGCTTCAGAGTGTTAGTGTTAAAGTACTAAAATGAACTGAAGATAACTGTCAAAGGATAATTTTGTTATGATCTTATCTGAATACAGTTTAAGTTGTATAACTCAGCGAAATCGATTTAAAAATATTTTTATTTATTTATTTGCAAGAAAAGAGAGAGAAAGAGGGGGAAGGGCACACCAGGGCCTCCTGATGCTACAAACTAACTCTACTCTGCATCTGGCTTTACATGGGTGGTACTGGGAAAATCGAACCCAGGCTTTTACACTTTATAAGCAGGCGCCTAAACTTCTGAGCCATCTCTCCAGCACTAAAATTTGAATATTACACTATTATATATAAATCTTTTTGGATATTTCTCATCAAAGATTTAAACATGCACTACTTCTTGCTGTAGTTTTTATGTTGATAATATGCTTTTAACAGAAATACATTTGTCTTCCTTTATGTTTTCTGTCAGTTCTGATCACCTTGTATTCTCTCTCCTTTTCCTTTTTTTCTTCTGAATTTCTCTCTATAACCACAGATTTCCTCCTCTGATGCCCCTCTTCAGCCTTTGGTATCCTCTCCTCTGCAAGCTGCTGTTGAGAAAAACAAGTTAGAGGTATGCTAGTGTTTTCACGGTCTGTATGTGTCACAGTCATTGATTGATAAGCGAGCTACCATTCACAATATGGCATGATTTGGAGACACTAATAATAATGTTTTGAATGATATCCTAACACCAAATGTGTTAATTATTAAACATATTAATTTTTTGATTTTTTTTCATACATGGTGGACTAAAGAAAAGTGGCATAAATATATCAAACAGTTTTTTTGTTGTTGTTTCTTGCTACCTTGTAGGAATGTTTTTAGATTTTTTTTAAATTCTGTTACTATTAGGAAAGTCTTTAATTAAAAATTAGTAGCTTTTTTTCCTATGGTTTTATTATAAGCACTTGGATATTGCCAATGTTAATTTTCATATCATAAAGATAATTTTTTATTATACGTATAAGGTATATATTATATGCCATAAATGATAATTACTAGAATTCATTTGAGGTGGGGATGGCAAAGTACATGTTACTACTGTTATAAAGTCTTCTATTTTTGAGAATTTCAATTGCTTGAAGCTGTTTTCTTTTGTTACTTTGACCTTAATGAATTAGTTTGAGTCATTTTTTATATTATGATTATTCCTGTCTTGATAAATAGCATGTTAGATCTGAGGGATACAGATACAAGTAAGATGCACCTCTGCCCTCATGGACCTTAGTCTGTAGCAGTCAGCTCCGCAATGCTGGGATGAACATCCAACCAGACATAATTTATGGGAAGAAGGATTTATTTTAAGCATACAGAACCAGGGGAAGTTCTATCAAATGGTAGAAGAACCTGGCTCCCATTCATAAATCCAAGCAGAGAGAAAAAACCACCACCTGCCAGCAGACACTGAAAAAGCAGTGAGCACAAACCAATGACAAGCAGGCCTCCTCCCAACCTCCAGCTCAGACCTCTTTGCATACCTTTCGGCTGGACCCCAGGCCCAGTGACACCTCCACCAGGCAGGTGGCTAGAGATCCAAGTTACAAGGTTTAATAGAACACCTGACTCTATGGGGGGGCATACATTCAAGCTACCTCACAGTCTAAAGGAGACAAATAGGTACCTTATAGTAGTTTATAATGCAGTGCAATGAAGTGCAATATGTGCTGTGATTGAGTAACTTCTGCTGATAATATAGAAGGCATAGTTTGCTGCATTTTATGGTGTGACTGGACATTAGATAAAATGGTTAGGAGCATTCCAAGTAGAGAAAGCAGCTTGTGAGTAAAGTATGGTGTGTGGAGACTTGGAAGCTGAATAGTGTCGGGTGCTTCTCCAGGTTACCGCACGGGTCCCTGGCCCCCTGCTAAATGAGCCTGTCTCTCTGGCCAGCAGGAGACCTGGCTCAGTTGAGGAAAGGTGAGCGCGGCGGCTGGACAATCACACGCAGCCGGGAGAAGTGTCTAAGCAGATCTCAAACTTTATTTTTACATCCAACCTTATATACAATCTAGGGGTGGGTTGCATTGCCTTATCTCTTACTCAAAGGGGGCTCAGGAAACAGGAATGCAGCTACAGGAACTCAGGCAGCAAAGCTTATTAGCACTTCTATCACCTCTGCCTCAGGGGACACAGATGTGCTAGGATTAAAGGTGTGTGCCCCCACACCCTGCTTGTTTCTAAAACTTAGTTCAAGGTTACTAAAATTTAGTTCAAGGTTACTCAGCTAGGCTGGGGCACAACAAATAGTGTGGCTAAAATAGGAGTGAGGAAAAGAAGTGGGAGAGGAGCCGACTTGAGAGTACACTAAAGGAGCTTAGTTGTTATTTCAAGACCCTGGCACATTAATGATGAGTTGTAAGAATAAGAAAATCCAATTTTCATGTTATAGCACTGTTCTTCTGGGCAGTGAATTTTGTGATAATGGGTGAGTTATAAAATTGTTAAGACATTCTAAAATTGGGCCAAAGAGTAGAAAAAGTAGAAGGTAGTTTTGAGAGACTTTAAGGAAGAATATGTAGGAATTATGGTGCTTTGGGAAGCCTGTGCCTCCCTCCTGACCTGAGCATCTGTGCAGATGATGGCATCATTCATGTGTCAGGATACAAGCTGGAAGAAACAAAGGGAACAGGAGGGAAAGGGAAAATACATGCATGAAAAGTTGTACATATTGAGTGTGCAGTAAGTGCAGGTATCTAGTAGATACTTGTCACAGTCAGCCACACACCACTGGGATGAATCTCCAAACCAGGCACAAGTTATGGGAGGAAAGGATTTATTAAGCTACAGGGGAAGTTTCATAACAGTGAAAGAAGTTGCCTCCTTTCAAAGGTCCAAGCAGAGAGAAAAACCCATCACCAACACCACACATACAACAGCAAACAGGCAAGGAGCTAAGGGATAGAACTCTCCTTCCCCTTTATATAGACTTAGGGTGAGGTCTTGCAACCCCTATCCCAGACTTAATGGCTTCTTGAATCTCTGGAATTTCTTCCCTGTACTGCCCACACAGCAAAGGAATGTTAATTTCTAGCTCTCCTGAGTTTCCTTACATCCTGCTCCCTTCTGAGAGGCTGCCTTCCTGTAAACATCCTCAGAGACCCACCCAAGATTACTGAAAAGGTCATGTTGACAACAAAATTTAGCCATCACAGTAGTGAATTACAGGTCTTCAGCTCAGAGATATGAGGGTGGGGATAAAGACCTGATCCTGCATGGATTCATCAGAACATTAGGAACCATGAGACATGCTTTAACACACATGAGGAAGAGAGAAGAAGAGAGGACCAGGATTGTGGGACTGTCTTGAGAAAGTACTGTGAAGAGTAGCATTTGTAGTTTAGGCCTTATAGGTTTTGAATGTTTGTTTATGCTTTTTGTTATTGTTTTATATATATTTTGTAATAATACAGTGCTGTATGAAAGTAATAAATATGTATCTATTTGTGGCAAAGTTATGTATGTTCACAACTTCCCAAAAGTTTTGGATACAATATATTTACTCAGATTATTTAGATATCATTTGATTATAATGAAACCAGTATCTACTTTTCTTTGTCTTAAAGGACTTGAGTGTTTATACCATTTTCTTATATAGTAGGTCTGTTGCTTCACAATATCACTTACATGTGGAGCAGCCAAGTTTCAGGAAGTACTATTTTATACTATGAAATGCTGCTGTGTTCAGTTCTTGCTGAGAAAATAGTTCAAAACAATTTAAGATCTGGAGGTTCTTTTTTGTCCTGTTCTTTTCCCTTCCCTCTCCTCCCTGGTTCTTTTCTGCTTTGTTTTTATGAGACAGAATCTCATGTAGCCCAGGCTGATCTTGAACTTACTGTGTAGTTGAGGCTGGCTTTAAACTCCTGACCCTCCTGCCTCTTGATTCTGTGGAGTTATCTGTAGGTCATATTGTAGGATCTGAGCTCAAAGCCTGCATCATTAAACCGTATCTGGAATCAGAATAGCTACTCATGCTTTCCCTTATTCAATGTAGCTGTTTTGTTTCAGTGATTTCATATGTGCCCACCAGTCATAGCCAGTGATCTAACCAACTTCTTCCTCACTTATGATATAGTGTTGTTACTCCGTTATTACAGGTTGCTATATCAAAATACCCTATACAGAGGGTCTGAAGATGGCTTAATGAATACAGTGCTTGCCAAACTAGTATGAGGATCTGAATTTGTATTCTCTGTAACCACATAAAAGGCCAGGCATGGTTTTACACACCTATAGTCCCAGTGCTGGGGAGATGGAGACAGGAGGGTCCCCAGGACTTGCTGGCTAACATGTCTAACTGAATCTTTGAGCTCTATGGTCATGAGAGACCATATGAAACAAAAACAACATGATGGTGAAAACGGAGGAGGACACCTGAGATTAAGTGGGAATTAGCAAGGGATCTGTCTGTCTCTTTGATAAGGGCACTAATCCCAATCATAGAAGTTAGTTAGCGTTCTCTAGAGGCACAGAATCAACAGAATGAATGAATTGATATTAAAAAGGGATTCATTGTAAGAGCCATGGTGGGGGAGAATATCCAGAGACATTGCCTCTCTCAGCAACAACACACAAAGGGGGAGGGGAACTGGCTACCTCTTATACAATTCATAATTAGATCAGATCCAGTATGCCCATCAAGGAGGATCCCCAGTGGATTGGGGACAGAGAGGAGGGAAATGGGCATACCAATATAAGATTTGCTCATACAATATATCTAATTATGGATAATAAAGATATTTTTAAAAGGGATTCATTAGATTAATTTATGGCAGTCCAACAAGAGTTGTCTATAGGTGTGAGAGTCAAGGATCCTGGTAGCTGCTCAGTCCACATGGCTGGAAGCCTCAGTAGTCCCAGTCAGTTACTGAAGGCCTGGAGGATTTCTGGAGAGCCACTGGTCTTCAGCCTACTTTGGAAGGCTGATGCAACTTGATTTCAATGTCTAGGAAGGATGAGTGTACGTGGCAGGTAAAAGGCATTCATTTACCAGTGAGTTACATAGGCAGCTGGATGGAAAGGGGCCTGTGTCCTCTCATCTTCCTTATAAGTAGCCCACCACCAGGAGGCCTGCCTACTCTGGAGGAATCTTTACTAATTGTATCTATAAAACACTTTCTTTTAAAAAATTTTTATTATTCATTTGTAAGGGGGAGAGAGAATGAGGATGTCATACCAGCGCCTCCTGCCACCACAAACTAGCTCTAGATGCATGCTCTACTTGTGCATCTGGCTTTATGTGGGTACTGGGGAATGAAACCCAAGGCCATCAGGCTTTGCAAGCAAGCGCCTTTAATTTCCAAGCCATTTCTCCAACCCCAGAAAACATTTTCTAATACAGAATATTTACCCATTTTTATTTTGTCTTCACATAAAATAGGGATAATTACTTCATAAAGTTGTAAGGATGGCCTGAGTCACAAGTGTCTGGCACATAGTTAAGAGTGCAGTAAACATTAGTTGTTGTCTAAGTAATAACAACACTAATAAATAGTGAATAAATAAACAGTGAAACTACTGGACTGCAGTGAGTAGTGATAATTGAGAATTGAATGTTTGGGATCTGTTCAGCAGGCTAAAGGGATAGTGATTAGGCATAGTGCTTTGAAAATGACTTTCCTAAGATTTTGTTTCTCTGAGAGTTCAGCGTAAAGTGAGTCATCTCAACTGTGCCCTTCAGTCAGGGAACATGTAAGAGGATGGTGGAAAAGTCTAAGAGCCAGAGGGTAGGAAGAAGAACTTTGAGACACTGACCTCTGGACATGAAGTGACCAGTGCATTCATAACCTCACAGAGTATGTTCTACTTCCCTAAGACCTGCACAATGTTGGGCTTACCAACATTTTGACATAGATAACAGAAGAGACAAAAACAATAAGACACCCAATAACAGAAAAAACGTTTTAAATAAGAAGGGGTTCAATGAAATGAGATGGAGAAGAGGGACAAAAGAGGAACATGATTAATGTCTGTGTATTAAAATCCCAATGAAAAGAAAAAGATTTTGTTTCTAATTCTTAGGAGGATGGTAATAAGATAGTTATTTCAGACTTTTTTTTGCAGAGATTAATAAGGATGTACTGATTAAAACACTGAGTTGTGTTTTGGAAATGTGTTAAGTCAGCAGTAGCTGACGTTTCTAGGTATTCACAGGGCTTCCAAATTCTTTATTGTAGTCTGAAGTCTCAGTATCGGAACAGATATGAAAGTATTCTGTTGAGAAGTATACATACCCACTTTTCTGAATGTTCCGCTGCCTGTCCTGCACTGTGCCAATATACTTGATGTTCATGTCAACATGCCAGTTTTGACAGAGGCTCATTGGGTAGTTTAAAGCTTACAGATTGTTATTTAGGTTTTAGTACTTGTGGCATTTAGAAACCCCAGCTTCATGCTAAGTTTATTTGGTTTCTGAAAAGCATTATTGAAACAGATAGAGAATCTTGGTTTTAAGTACCTGTAAAAATATACTTTTTTACCTAGGTTATGGAATTTCTAGCCATGTGTTTTCTTTTGCTATAAAGTAGTAAGTATACCTACATTATATGCTGTACTCAGATCTTCATGCTTGTGCAGCTAGTGCTTTTACGCATTGAGTCTTCTCTGTAGCCCTTTGATTCTTGTTTGTAATATTATGTCTTGTCTTATCCTTCTTACAAGTGCAACTTATGATGGTCAGAATACCATGACCATTTATCTTAGCTACCAATCACCCTGTGCATTTTCTATATGAAAATTATTACATTTGCCCTTAAAAAAACACAAAATTATGATAGTGGCTGGAAATTATTTTTTGTGATTTTTAAAAAATTAAGTAGTTTTATATTTTAAACCCTGTGTTTACCTGATGTATTGTTTTCCATCTCTGTGATAAGGAAGTCTGTCCTATCAGTCGACTTTTCTTATTCACAGTTTAACATTATGGTTGCTCTCAGGAAGCATGGCCTAAAGTAAGAATGAAGCAAGAATTTACTGACTAGACTCCTCATGGGTTTAAAACAAACCCTAACATATCAAAGAGGTTCTAAATTGTCTCACTTCTATCTTAGTTTTTGAGGGATCCTTTATATGTTGTGTTACCAACATGTTACCTCAACGAGTGTATGAATTTGCTGTTTACTTTTATATTTCAGTAGCACTTGAATAATGTAAGCATTGAGAATTTTTCCTTTCTCAAATGATTTAAAGTAATAAAAATAAATTAAAATTGTTGTTTTTAAAAATAAACTTATGAAAACTTTGGCTATGTTTTAGAAAGAAAAGGAAAAAAAAAAGGAAGAAAAAAAGAGAGAAAAGGAGCCAGAAAAGCCTATGAAAACACTAACAACTGAGAAGGTAAAATTCCTTTTTAAAAATTATCTGCTAAGACTACCATCTTATTTGTATGTGTATATTAAAGATCTTCTGGATGGATATTATGCAAATAATCATTCTTGATGCAAGTAATTATAGAATTAGTATGTTGTGCTAAGCATTCTCTATGAGTATATGATTTATGGTCAGTTTAGAAATATGTAGTGTAAGCAGACATGATGGTGCACACCTTTAATCCTTACACTCGGGAGGCAGAGGTAGGAGGATCTCCATGAGTTTTTGGCCAGCCAAAGACTACATTGTGAATTCCAGGACAGCCTGGACTAGAGCAAGACCCTACCTAAATAAAAGATGTGATGTCGATCACCTGGTTCCTCAAGGATGAATATTCTTTTTTTTTTTTAATTTATTGTCCATAATGAGTTACAACATTTAGTGGGCAAACAATGAGTTGTTATCCCCAATTCCCCACTGCCCTCCCCTCCCCCCTCCGCTGGCTAACCTCCTCCATGGGTCGTCTAGATCAGTCCTTGTGACAGGGGACCATGGATAGCCTAGTATTCAGCCAGGTTCTCCTGGCCATGCCTCTGGATAATCTCCCCCACCACGGCTCTTACAATCTTTCCGCCCCCTCTTCTGCATAGTTCCCTGAGTTGTGGTGGATGAGTATTAAGGCTGCTTTAAGGTTGTGAGCTTAGAGGTCTTTGTGTCGAAATCATTGGTTTCTGTCTCACTGGCTTAAGGATGAATATTCTTTTATGAATGACACAGATAATGGTGATTTTAATTTTCATGCTCAGTAAGGATTGAGTAGTTCACAAAATGAAGGAGATGGTCTGTGAAGGGGCCTTCAGAAAGGACTCCATGCTTCCTAACTTTCGACTAGATCTTCAAGCATGAGTAGTTGTATGCTAGCTTGAGAGAGAAGTCTGAAGGTGGACATAGAAACTGGAGCTAGCCTTACTGTGTATGAGGATAGTGAGAAATAAGGATAGAATAGTAGAATTGATTTTACAATGTAGGTATGTGTTCTTTTGGGTATGGAGAAGCTATGAACAACACTTGAGTTTCTCTTCTGTTCTTGTCTTTCTCCTCTCCCCACTCCTTCCTGCCTGCGCCTAGTCCAGCCCAAACTCCTGCTCTTCTTTCTCAGCCTCCCATGAGCTGGGATGATAGGAGTTCAGCCACATCCAGCTGGCCAGCACTTTTGTTTCTAAAATAGTTTGTTCACCTAATTGAAAAGCATTCTTCTAGGAGATTATTTCAGCAATAATATGCAGGATAGATGATAGGCAAACTGGAGGTAAGGGGAATATTATACTTTTGGAAAGGCGCTTTTGTAGTATAGTGGTTTGAGTTTTTAAATACATTTCATAAGACATGCATTGAAGCATGGTAAGGGAGTGGTCAATAAAGGCAACATCCTTATTGTAGTTTAAAAGTTTTAAAAATTATTGAGATATAAATTATGTACTACAGAATACACCCACTTATAGTGCATAACAGAAGTACATACAGTTGTTTGTCTTGTCATTTATTTGAACAATCCCTATCCTCAAAACAGATGGCTAAGGGATTAAGGTACTTACCTCCAAAACCTAATGAGTTCAATTCCCCAGTACCCATGTAAAGCCAGATGCATGAAGTGGCTCATGTGTCTGAAGTTCGTTTGCAGTGGCTAGAGGCCCTGGCCTGCCCATTCATTCTCATTCCCTCTCTTTACACATACATACATACATACATACATACATACATACATACATACATACATACATACATATAATTACAAGTCTTCAGCATTGAAGATCTAGTATGTATTCCAAGACTCCTTGATTCATGCTGTAGCAGCCAAAGCTCTCCCCACACCTGACCCTCTGCTTCCCAGCATTCACCTGCCACTCTTTACACCATTTACATTTGTCCATTGCTACCTAGTTCTTTTCCACACTCAATAAGTCTATTTACCTCTTACCTTAAATTTCACCTCTATTCCATAAAACCTTGCTAAGCATCCCAACTGTGTATAATTTCTTCTTTCTTCAAAATCATGGTAACTTTGCTATTCACTTGGTATCATTAGTTTTTATTCTTGTACTATTATTTAATGCTGTCACTAGGTCAGCTCCCTATCTCACACAGATTCATAAATACTTTGTCTCCTGAACATATTCTTAAAGGGGAGGGAAACAACTCACTATATACTAAAACCTATAAAACTATCTTGCTTTGTGGAATATTGTATTTTTTGCATTAAAAATTTTTTAATTTGTTATTTTTTTAAATAAAAAGGTTGTACCATAGAACCCTTCTCTCCTGCCCCAATTCTGCTGTGAGTCTTCTTTGGTAGGATTATTGGTATTCATTATGGGGACCAAATAATTTTCACTTTAAGTTTTGTTGAATGTCACTAACAGTGTTTTAGTGAAAGTAAATTTTGTAGTAAATGTTTTAATACATTTATAAACAAATAATTAAATTACTGTCTATAACCTGATGTCTTAACTAGCTTTTCTTCTTTTCTGGTAACTTTCTCTTTAATGTACTTCAGTAAGAAGCTATAAATAAAATCTCTTATTGTTTCCTATTTTATTACAAAGAAATTTTTAGGTTTCTTTTTGTCTTTTTTTTAAGGTTTTTACTAGGTAGGGTCTCACTCTAGCCTAGGTTGACCTAGAAATCACTCTGTAGCCCAGGTTGGCCTCAAATTCACAGGGATTCTCCTACCTTAGCCTCCTGGGTGATAGGATTAAATACTTGCACTACCATGCCTGGGATTTTCAAATCAGTTCAAGACTTAATCTTTTGTTCTGATAAAGCAGAAATTTCAAGATATTTTATATAATGCCCTATTGTTTTGATTGTCAAGATACACAGCTTACTCAGTTTTAGTCATTTCCCCTTTAATAAGATATGTCACACTAACATATACTCAGCATTTGGCTTGGTGACTCATAGTTTGTAGCCTTACACATCAATAATTGCCTTCTGTTGTTTGCTGTGAAAATGAGCTATAACAGTTACTTCAGAGTGAGGTCTCTGCCGGAGGCTCTCGAGAAGAGCATGTAGGGTATGTGAACAGTGAGAAATCTAGTACTTTGCTTTTAGTGTTTGCTGCAACCCATAGGTTTTTATTAAGTTACTTTATACCTCATCTGCCAATGTTGCTCAGCTTGCAGACTCAGGACTCCTAGGCGGACGGGGTGGTCTTGCTGAGAGACAAGTCACTAGAAGGCAAATAGTTCCTCTGACGATTTTCTAAACAGAATAGTACAGAAATATGTAAGAAAGACGATTTATTTAAAAGTATCATAATGGAGAAACTGGAGAAAATAATAAAGAAGCTTAACTTCATAAATAGCCAATTTTCATTATTTTTATTCCTCAGCTGATATTTCCAAAAGGAAATAAAAATTCACAGTGATGAAATTGATATAATTATAGTTAAAATCATAACCAGAATAGTCAATAGTAATCAGAACAGTGCCTTCATCCTTAAATATTATTTGGCTTTATTGACAAAGTGCTGTATGCTGGTGGTAAATTTATCAACTATCTATACCATCCCAGGAACTGTGTACCCTCATAACATAAGCAAAAAAACCTACTACTCTCCAAAGACAAACAAAAATTTACCATTTCATTGCTTTTCCCCCTTGTTGTGTTGACGATTAAACCAAGACTCTGCCACTTTATGCCTTCATTTCTTCTGAAAAATAGCTTTATTGTGTTTCTAAACAATATGATTGCTTTTTGTCAATATTTTGTTTGTAAGAGTCAACTTTGTTATAAAAAGCTATAGCTTACCCATGTTTATTATTTTGATGTTTTTTAAATTTTTTATATGTTTGCACACACACACACACACACACACACACACCTGCTTCTCAGTTCATCCATGGTTGAATGTTTACACTATATACAAGTTTAGCTACTATAAGTAGTACAGTTTCAGTGAACACTGTTTAAGTCTATGCATCCTGGCATGCTATACTTAAGAGGAATTGCTGGAACATAAAGTATACACATCTTAAAGTTTACCAGACATCGTCAAACTATTTTTTTAATTGTTTTATTATTATCCATAATGAGTTACATTATTTAATGGGCAAACAATGAGTTGTTATTCCCAGTTTCCCAATGCCCCTCTTCCCAATCCCCAGTCAGCTGGATATCCTCCTCCCTGGGCAGTCTGGATCAGTCCTTGGGCCAGGGGACCATGGATAGCCTAGGAGTCAGCCTGCTTCCACCTGCCCTAGTATGTTGTTACTGAGGGGGGGCCATGTCTCTGGATATTCTTCCCCACCGAGGCTCTCACAATCTTTCCACCCCCTCTTCTGCTCAGTTCCCTGAGTTGTGCTGGGTGAGTATTAAGGCTGTTTTATTGTTGAGAACTTAGGGGTCTCTGTACTTCTGCTTCAGGTTGTGTCGAAAATCATTGGTGTCTCTGTCTCACTGGCTTATCCTGTGTTGACTGATTGGCTGTGTCTATGGGTCACTTGTTCATCCCATCATTCTCTGTGGGGTTCCATATAGATCCTCCGTGGTAGGTCTGGAGTGGCTCATCTCTTGCCAGGATGTCAGCTATCGGCCTGCAGTTTGTTGGTAGGGTTTTATGAGCCACAGCTCTCTCGCTGCATTCTGAAAGATAAAAACAGAATCTTCATCGGAGAGTGAGATCAGTATAGGTTAACAGAGATACACATTTCTGAATTAGCTAGATTCTATTTTTAATAGCCTCTCCATCAATTGCTTGCATAGTGCATCTCTCCTTGAGGGCCCAAGAGTCCGGCTCCCAGTGCATATCGCCCTAAGTCCCCAGTTCCAGTTAAGGGTTCCCCCTCACTAAGTGAATTATTTGGCCGAATTTAAAAGTTGTTGATTGCCTCCCCCAGGCTTTGGCTCCTCCATTGCATAAGTGCTCCTTTCTTGGTTCACTGTTCTTTCCCAGTAGTAAGTGTGGTCAGCCTACTCATGGCATCAGACTGTGTTTCATATCAGTGGGCTTTGTTTACTCCAGCTGTTGTTGACCAGCTTCCCCTGGCAGCTTATGCAGTTCCTTCCAGCACTGCACTAACTACCATATGGAGGCTGGTTACCATTCTGGACCTCGCAGAGTCTCTCGATGCTGATAGATGGTTTTCTGTAGTTTCTTTAGCAACAGGATCCTGCCTCAGGCCTGAGGTGGGCATTCCAGAGCTTTGACAGAATCCTGTCGTGTTTTTGGAACCTCAGGGGTCACTTTGGTCAACAGCTCAGTGAGGGAAGGAGCCGATGACTGGGACCAGGAGTTGCCAGACTGATCATTTTTCACAGGCTTAGACGCTCTCCTCTTCTATTCACGGCCCCTCTTGCCAGATGACACTCATTTTTTTTTTTTAAATCTATTTGACAGGGGAGCAGATAGTGAGAGACAGACTGTGGACAGTGGAGTACTGCCAGGGCCTCTTGTCAAGGCAGACTCCAGATACATAGGCCACTTTGTGCACCTGGCTTTGCATGGTTCTAGGGAATTGGACACCAGCTGGCACGCTTTGCCAACAAGAGCTTTTAACTGCTGAGTCATCTCTATAACTCTCAAACTATTGTCTAAAGATATTCTTTCCCTCACAGTAACTCGACATTCACTACAACATGGTGTTTATGTTGTTTGATCAAGGATTTGAGAATTTGCAGCCTGGTGAATATGTCAGAGTATTTACTTTTACCGCCTGTAAAATTTCATTGATTACAAAGGAGTACCTTCATACATGTTTAGGAACCATTTGGATTTCTTCTTGAAGTCTTGTAGGCCATGTGCCAAATACCTGACAAGGAGCAAGTTTCCTTAAAAAAAGGAAAGAAAGGGCAAGTGTTTTTTGTGCAGATATTTGCTACTAGCTTATTGAATTTTAAGATTATCAGTTTGCAAATTATATCAAAGTATAATAAAAAATTTTAGAAAGGAAGTAGTGAAGGTTATGCCATGAGATAGAGAAGGGGCTCTACTAAGCTCATCTAAAAGTATAAATATTCGAGCCTTCCAAGTTTATCTTAAGGTACAAGTACTTGAATTGATGTAAGCAAATAAAAAAAAAACTAGTTACAGTTTTGTAACTAGTTAGAAATAAAGCAGTCATTGAGTTTGCTACTCTGAACAAACCTTCTCTATTAATAAGTGTTTAATTATTTTACATTTTCATCTATGCGGGGTTGCTGAGGACCTTCTAGAGATGGATGTGCACTACTGGAGTCTTTAAAGTCCTGGCAATATTTCCAGTATTCTGATTAATGCCCATTATAATTTTTTTTATTAAATAGAGACTTT
The DNA here is from genome assembly GCA_004024765.1 of Zapus hudsonius. Taxonomy (NCBI): domain Eukaryota; kingdom Metazoa; phylum Chordata; class Mammalia; order Rodentia; family Dipodidae; genus Zapus; species Zapus hudsonius. The sequence goes on from PVHP010030094.1 coordinate 13,925, forward strand.
GTATGTACATGTCACGTGCTGGTACCATTTCCCTCCTCCCCACCCCACTCCACTGAGGGCCTTCCTCAGTGGGATTGCTGATGTGCTCCATGGGATTGATTGCTGAGTTGTAAATGCACATTATTTGGTGACTAGAACTGCTCTGTTAGAACCTGTTAATATAAGGACAAAATGGTATTGCAAATCAATTAAAATTTTAGTACAACCATGTAAACCAGCTGCAAGGGAGATTAAATTACTTTGTGCTTAAACAGAAAAATTTACACAATTATCGAGTTCTCAGTATAACTTCAGCTAAACAAAGTTTTATGTGGTGCATGAATACATTTGAGAAAAGTATTTCCAATAATTAATACATTTGTTGAAGTCATAGGAAAGGAACATATGGCGTTAGATGAATAAGCATGGTAGATGACTTACAGAATATTGTCATAAATATATATGGAAGAATGTATACAAGAGATGCTTGTGCTACATGATTTTGTTTGTTTGTATCTGGCTTGTTTTTTTTTTTATATTTGACTTCATGTGGGTGCTGGGGCATTGAACCCCAGCTGGCAAAATTTGCAAACAAGTCCCTTTAACTGCTAAGTCATCTCCCTAGCTAAAAGTTTTATAAAATCATGGCTCCTTGCAGTGATACAAAAATAGAATGTAGAACTTCCCTACTTCTCTTCCAGCTCTTATTCATTACTTCAGAAAACTAGCATTCTTGCTCATCATCCATAGACATTAGTTCAGTTCTCCTTTAAATTCCTTTGAAATGTCCAACAGTCTGTATCTTTACTTATTGAGAATATTTGCTGTTTTGAAAATGTAATTATTATTGTTACCTGGTTATGAATTGCTGTATTTTTATTTTCTCAAAGATATTAACAAAGCTATTCTTTTTTGGTCCCATATTCTTATTGATGATAAAACAAGGTTATTAAACGAATTTGTTACCTATTTTCTACAAGGCTGTCTTAATTTCCCTAGAAGTATAATGTGAAAGGAGATAAAGGATTATTCTTTAAACCCACTGCAGAAGGTCCAGGATATTGATCATTATTGTTGAAAACAAGTTGTGTTATGATACAGTATAAAACTGACTTTTAAAATGTTAATTATCAGGTAAGATTTTTACAATGTTAATATAATGATTTTATAGAATCATAAGTCTTTGGGATTTATTTCTTAAAATATATTGTATTTATGTATGTAAATGTAATACAGATAATGAAATTTTTATTTTGTTAAGCTATGTAGAATGTATTGAAAGTATATATACTTATCAGCATCAACAGTGAACTACCCAGTTCCAACTAACAGGCATTTTATATTTTCTTGAATACTGTAATACTGTAAGACAATCATAACTGCTTTTGAGTGTTTCATCAAACATGGCTTGAGTGTGCTCTCACACATGCATACACATGCCAACCCCCCCCCAAAACAAACAAACTTTAAGCCCCAAACCCACCAGTACTCTTATGTATAGAAATCAATGCAATGTTTTTGTCAGTTGACACTTATAAGTATACTTTTAAGTGCCCTGGGCACTTGAAAAACAAATGTTAAATGAATAAATATTAAATTAGCTTGAGACAAGAGAAATATTTTAGCAAAGATAGTTTACTCTGTTGCTTACTGTCTTAGTTTAATAAACAAGTAAGAACTGAGTAGAAAAAGTAAGAACTACTATCTTATAGAATGGAATGGAATACAAGATGATATTAACCTTTGTTGTTAAATAACTACACACTGACATGCCCTGAAGCCCAGAATGAAGCAGCTGAGGTGATAATAGCTGTTCAATACTTGCTTCCTAGTAAGGTAATACACTGATAAATACTGTATAGATTGTAGGAGAAAACCATATTTCAGGGTCTGTTACATGCTTTGTAGGAAATTGGAAGCATATTTTCCCATGGAATTTCTAAAATGTTTCTCCAGTCATTTAAAACTTTATTGCAAGTGAAGCAATAAGCAGGAAGAAATCCAATTTCTTTATGTACAAAGCTTTTATTTCCCATTTAATGAAAGAAAGATTTTTGTTCAGCAAGCATGCAAGCTTTACAGTCCTCTGTAAATTAGAAATTTCTTTAAATGAAAAATATCTCCTCAGTAGTTGCTTTCATTTTTGTTTTACTAAATTTAAAGCTGATTGTTAAGAATGTTTCAGCAGGGTATAAGGGTAGCAGTTGGATGGGTCACTGAAGGTAAGAAAAATGTCAAGAATTTAGCTTGATGCTCAGCGTTGGCCAAATGCTGCTTTAGTTTATAGTCCTCAGAATAATTCTGTTATGGTGATGTAATTATTCATTTATGATGAAAACCTGAGAGACACGTGCTATTAACTTACTTATGGTCACATAGGTCACATAGCTGGTGAGTAGTAGACAAGCTGAGAATCAAAACTGACTTTATAATATATACTCATCTTCAAAAATACTTATTAGTAAGCAGAGAGAGAGAGAGAGAGAGAGAGAGAGAGAGAGAGAGAGCGCATGAGTGTGCCAGGGCCTCTTGTTCCTGTAAAGAAACTCTAGATGTGTGTGCTATGTTGTGCATCTTGCTTTACATGGGTACTGGGGAATAGAACCTAGGCAGGTAGGCTTTGCAAGCAAGCACCAATAACCTCTAAACCATCTCTCTAGCCCTATAGTATGTACTTTTAATATGCTGTATAAGTTATCAGCGTATTACTATAACATCCAGAAGTTGGAATTAAGACAGGAGAACAGGTGAGAACAAAAGATTGCTCCAAGATTCCATTAAGTGCTGTGCATTGTGATATGTGTACTAATCAAGTCTCACAGCAACTCTAAGAAGTTTTAATATAGTTATTTTTAAAAAATATCAAATGCACTCAATGCATAAATCTCATAATTGGTAGTATACATCATTCTAAAAGGGAGTTCATTATCTTCCCATATTAGTTATTCTCATTGCTATGACCAAAGAGAGGAAGTGTTTCTTTTGTCTCACATTTAAGGAGGGAAACATTCCATTTTGGCAGGGAAAGCATAGTGACAGGAGCAAAAGGCAGCTGGTCTCATTGCATCTACCATCATGAAACAGACGAATGCTGCTGCTCAGATCACTTTCTCCTTCTTAATCAGTCAAGGACTCCATCCATGGAATGGTACCGCCCACATTCAGTGGGTCTTCCCATGCCAGTCAAGCCAATCCAGAAACTTACTCCATGACATACTTAGAGGTCTGCTTCCTAAAAGTCTAGATCCTGTCAAATTGGCCATCAAAAGTAGCCATTACAGTTACTGTCAATGTCTGCTGTGAACTAAAACAGCTTCTTATACTCCTTGGGAAATAAGTTATAAAATATTTCTGGCATGGATTTTTCTAATAGGAATGTTCCTGAATTGATTAGTACCATCCATATTAAGTAATAGCAACATGTTATAATACAAATAATATGGAATTTGGAGTCAGGAGGACCTCAATGTATATAATTCAAGCTTAATTATAGCCATTTGGTACAGTCTTTACTTGTGATTGTCATACCTGGAAAGGTGAGACAGGAGAATGCAAATTCAAGAGGGAAGCCTGGGTTACATGGTGTGGCACTATAACAACAACAAAAAAGCTCATAACAAAACAAATAGCAAAACTTAACTATAAAATAGTTATTCCAAGATTGCTTATTACAAGCTTTTTAAACTTATGACAACCTCCATATATAGAGATAATATTCCATGAACATAATCTCTTCCCATGACCTTCCCTTTACCCCTCACAAATCCCCCTCCTCTGAAGCTCTTCTTTACAACTAGTCTCTTTTCTGTTTAGATGTCATCATTTCCCCCTACTTTTAATGCAGATCTTGTGTAGGTAGCAGCAGCTGCTGTGAGGTCCAGTGTTAGGGCCACTTTGTGTCTGGGAGACAATGTTGCAAACACTCCTCCCCTTCCTTTGGTTCTTACATTCTTTCTGCCACCTCTTCCACAGTGGTCTCTTGAGCCTTGAAGGGTGTGATAGACCCTTAGTGTGGAACACTAAGAAATAACACTCCATTGTTACTTCTTAGCACTTTTGAGTGTCCCCAGTGGTCCCCACTACAATCTGAAGAGAAGCCTCTCTGATCAAATGTGAGAGTAACATTAATATATGGCCATAAACAAAAAAATATTTAGAGGGTAATTTGGTGGGCTTTCATTTATCCAGCAACAATAGTAGGGCTCCCCCCCCCAACCAAGGGCAAGCACACTCACTCAAACTGGAAAATGACAGTAACTCCAGGCTTGAGTTCAGACTGCTCTTTGCATATGTATTTGGAATGGAATTCCAGATCAACCCCAGAAACACCTTAGGGCTGGACCCTAGTATCTGGCCGAGCTGACACATCCTCCTGCCAGGCAGCTGGAGAAAAACTTTTAATAAACTCTTGAAACTTGAAACTCTTCAAACTACCACAATATATGTATTTAAATTTAACTACTTTAACCACTACCACCCCTTAAACCTTTACCTTTCTACCCCTTGCTAGCTTCCTGATATCTATTCCTTACTATTATTCCAACTTATATACCAATCTAAACATTTGAAGCTAGGATCCATATATGAGAGAGAACATATGGCATTTGACTTTTTTTGGGGGGGGGGTTGAGGTCAGGTCTCACTGAAGCCCAGGCTGACCTGACATTCATTTCTATAATCCCAGGCTGGACTCAAACTCACAGTGATCCTACTTCTGCCTCCCAAGTGCTGGGATTAAAGGCAAGTTCCACCACACCCAGTTGGCCTTTGACTTTTGAGCCCAGGTTACTATACTTGGTACAGTATTTTTTCAGGTCCATCCATTTCCCTGTAAATTTTGTATTTCTTTACAGCTGATTAAATTCCATTGCCTTTAAGTAGTTTTGTATTGGTCTGTCTTCTGCCTAAAACCAGATATACTCAAGTTATTCAACAAATATGTGATATATGACATACCCTATTTTATTTTTTAGAATAATATAACATTAAACAAAGCGAGAGTCTCTGCCTATGGAACCTACCATCTATTCAAGTTAATTGGAATTTACTTTTGGGGATCTGTCATCTTTCAATGACTGTTCCCTTTGCTTCCTTCTGACAACCTGATAAGCATCATTCTACTCAAAATACCTCCTTTCTAAGAGCCTTTTGGAAGAGAAATACTTGATTAGGTTCCACTGAGGCAGGATAGAAAGACAGGGTCATAAATGAGGACATGAGAATGCAGAGGAGTGCCTCACCTTGAAGTCTTGTTAAAGCCTCTTACCAGCTGAGAAGTAAGAATTCCAGCACAATGAACATCTGCTATGAGATTGCCAAGAAATTGCCAATACTTCTTTTATATAGAAAAGAATGTTGAAATAGCAATAAACCATGTTTAAGGCCTAAGTTGATATCATCTTACAAAGCAAGTCCTTTGTTTAGAGTAAAATCAATTTAACTTTCCTTGAAATGCTTATGACTTTGGATTTTACCTTATCAGCTATAATCCTGTCCAAAGCATAGGAACCACCTTATGAGTTCATGTATGTTTCTTAGCAATATTTTGTTTGTTTTTTTTTTTTTAATTTATTGTCCATAATGAGTTACAACATTTAGTGGGCAAACAATGAGTTGTTATCCCCAATTCCCTACTGCCCTCCCCTCCCCCCTCCACTGGATAACCTCCTCCATTGTTCGTCTGGATCAGTCCTTGTGACAGGGGACCATGGATAGCCTAGTATTCAGCCAGGTTCTCCTGGCCATGCCTCTGGATAATCTCCCCCACCACGCTTAGCAATATTTTGATATGTAACTTCAGAAGTCACCAACAAGTCCGTATATTGTTTAAAAAAAAACCTAGTAACTCTCCTTTGAAAAACACTGTCACGGTCTAGTTGTGCCTTACTCTTTCTTTGCCCTCCTTTCTTGCTGTTACACCCTGTGCTTAAATTTGCTTAAAATATTTTTTAATAAACTTCAACTCTGCTTTATACTGGTTAGTGCTGAAATTCCTTTCCATGACAGTCAAGAATCTGGCTTTACTTGCATGGCACTTCCTAAAAATTAAGGGAACTCCCCTGGCTGTGGGTGGCAGTATGGAGCAGTGTCCTGAAACCAGCTCTGCTTACCCTACCTGTGCTAGCCTTCTCCATGACCAACAGATCTTCTATTTTTGTCTGCATGTAATAAGTTCAGTATGCATTGATTGAGCATCTTGAATGTGACAGACCCTGTTCTAGCATTGGATACACAAAGATTATCGGGAAAAACATTTATCTTCTCAGAGCTTATAATCTTGGGGAAAGATAAGAGGGAGAAGAGAAGGGGAAATCATATTATTTTTTACCAGTGCCCTTTCCCTACACCTTCTGTTTTAGACAGCTTTCTTGTTGCTGCAATTAACTTCGTGTTGCTGCAACAAAGAACTCAAGCAAAAGCAGATACAGACTCGAAGGGAAGCTCCATGATGTCAGGGAAAATAGCATGAGCAGAGGGATGGACATCACCTCCGCCACAGCACTGCAAACAATGACAGGAAGGTGTGCTGAACACTAGCAAGGGGAAGCTGGCTTATAACACCCATAAGCCCACTCCCAACAACACAGCTCCAGTGAGGTTCTAATACCCAAACTGCCATCAGCTGGGGATTGAGCATTCAGAACACATTCATTTGTTGGGAACATATGGATCATGACAGTCCACCCCTGGCCCCCAGAAACTAATAATCATACATGATATAAAATACAATGCATTCAGTTCAACTCCTTCAGTCTCCATGGTTTTTCTTTCAACTGAGCCATAATACCAAAAATCAAACCCAAAATGGCACAGAACATTTATTCTGCAAAAGATAAAATTAAACATGACAAAAATGGACTAAACCAATACAAGATTTAAAGTCAGCAGGGCAACATCAATCTCTTAACTCCAAGTTCAGTAACTCTAACCAGTAACAAGTCTCTTGGAGATCTGATTCCACCACTGTAGCTTGGCTTCTTAGTCCAGGAAAACTTCATTTAGTGCTGGGAGCTCTCCCTTGCAGCCATCCATAGTCCTGGCATTTCACTAGGTGTCCACTGCAACCACAGTTCATCCTCATGGCTTCATCAGTTCTCCACACAGGCAATCCAACTCACCTGCTTTACACTGCCAATGGCCAAAACCCATGTTGCAGATCCAATAACTCTCTCTTCCTGCATTTGTTATACTCCATAGTACCAGGTGGGCTATCAATTTGTTAATCCAGGGGGAACAAAGTATTCAAACCCCTTACTCCAAAGAGCCCTCATTTTTCCTACTGTCCCAATGCAGATCACCTGGCCCAGTCTCAAGAGTTGTAATCTTTCAAACAATTGCAGATGAACAGGCAGCAGTTTAAGCCCAGAGATTTCCTTTCTTTCTGTGTCATCTCCATCTGCTCACACTAGTCCATTTCTATGCAAAGCAACCCCACACAATCTCAGGACACAGGCAGGCAGAACACAGCAAGCCGCCTTCTGGCACAGTCCTGACAAGGTTTTTTCTCACCCTCGTAAACCAAACCTCATAGTCCATAGTTTACTGCATTCTGGTCTTTTAACTCTGACCTGAATGGTTCATCAAGCTGTACTTACAGCACTGTCAGGTGTCTCTTAGGCCAAGGTTTCAAATCCTTCCACATTCTTCTTGCATATCAGTTCCAAAAGGCCAGCCACAGAATCAGTGTTCTAGCAACATCAGACTCCATATCCTTGTACTAAATCTGTTGTAGTCAACTTTCTAGTTGCTTCACAGAAAGAACCCAACCAAAGCAGCTTATGGAGGAATGGTTTTATTTTGGCTTACAGACTGGAGGGGAGACTCATAATGGCAGGGGAAAGGATGGTGTCATGGTTTGATACAGGTGTCCCCCACAAACAATTGAATGTATTCTGATAGATCGATCCTCAGCTGATGGCAGTTTGGGTTTTACAACCTCGATGAAGCTGTGTTGTTGGGGGCAGGCTTATGGGGTTATAAGCCAGCTTCCCCTTGCCAGTGTTTGGCACACCTTCCTGCCACTGTTTCCAGTGCTGTGGCAGAGGTGATGTCCAGCCCTCTGCTCATGCCATCGTTTTCCCTGCCAGAATGGAGTCTCCCCTTGAGTCCGTAAGCCAAATAAACCCATTCCTCTACAAGCCACTTTTGT
>PVHP010030095.1:0-21929 GCA_004024765.1 Zapus hudsonius
ATCACTTTGTGCATCTGGCTTTATGTGGGTACCGGGCCATCATGTTTTACAAAGCAAGTGCCTTTAACTGCTGAGCCATCTCTCCAGCCCCTGGAGTTACTTCTCTTGTATAACAAAAGTCTAAAGGCCAGAGTCGTTGGTCCTGATATGTTCCTCATGATGCTTTGGCTTCTCCCACATCGCTGTTGTAATTAAAGGTATCACCAGAAATTTCCATCAAAAAGAAGTAGGAAGGGGGAAGAGACAAGCTTACATTCTAATGCTTAGAATGCTTAGAATTATAGAGCCCGGCCACCTCCACTTGAGAAGGTGTCCCGGGCAAGGAGTTGAGAATGGGGGGCGTCACTCAAAGTGGCAGGATTTTTGCAACACATACTGTGAGGCCTGTAAAGGACTTGCCATGGCCAGCACTCTCCTTCCTGGGATGGATGCAGAGCATTTTTCTCTGGATCCCAGCTTTCCCGGGTAACTGACCCATTTACAGTTGGCTTTTGTGTTCGTCAGGGTTCTGGAGAGGCCCAGAAGGGCATGAGAAGGATGGATTCGATCGGCCTCTGTCTGCTGCAAAGGGAGAGGACAGACAAGTGCTGGATCCCAGAAGCTGGACTCTCAACATTCCCAATCCGGTGCTGAAGGGGCTGAAAGCCCTTGGTGTGAGTCCACATTGAAAGCAGGAAGGAAAGGGGCTTGTCAGGCTGGGCATTACCTTCTTCCTCTCCCAGCCCATCAGATGATGCTACCCACACTCATAGTGGGCCTTTCCTCGCCCATCACTGGCCACATGCCAACTGTGGACATTTGAATGTATGTTCCCCATAGACTCAGGTGTTTAAATGTATAACTTGGATTTCCAGATGCATGGCTGTAGGAGGTGTCACGGGGGTGGGGGGTGGATCCTGGGGTCCAGCCCTAAGGTGTGTTTGGGGGAGAGTCTAATTTCCAGGCCAAAGGTATGCAGAGAGATTTGAGCTATGCCTGGCTCCCTGCTATTGGCTGCTGATTCTGTGATTGTTTATGCTGTTGACTGTTTGGTGCTGGCTGCTTGGATTTATGAATGGGAGCCAGCTTCTTCTGCCATTGATGGAACTTCCCCTGGATCTGTAAGCCTGAAATAAATCCCTTCCTCCCCTCAACTGTGTCTGGTTTGGATGTTCACCCCAGCGACGGGGAGCTGATTACAACATCAACCCTCTCTGGAAACATTCCCACAAACACACTCAGTACCATCCACCAGTCTAAACAACTTTTTATTTTATTTCTTTGCAAGGACTGAGAGAGAGAGGGACACACACAGAGACAGACAGAAAAAGTATGGACACACCAGGGCCTCTAGGCTCTGCAGATGAACTCCAGATGCACATGTCACCTTGTGCATCTGGCTTTACGTGGGTACTGGGGACTCAAACCTGGGTCCTTGGGCTTTGAAGGCAAGTGCCTTAACCACTGAGCCATCTCTCCAGCCCCTGTCCTCTTACTTTTCCTGGGGAGACACAACAAAATGTCTCTACCTCAAACAGAGGGCACCGACAAGACCAAAGAAAGACTCCATCTGAATTCAGCATGAGTTTACTGGGGATCACTCACAGGATTACGGGGTGACTCACCATCAGCTAAATCACTGGGAAGTCCCCTAGACCACACACCAACATCCACACCACAGAAGGGTCCCCACCCCAGCAGATTTTTTAAAAAACCACTCATATGACCCCAGGGAGGGAGAGGCCATGTGAGCATGAGAGCCCACCTCTCCCTCCCGTCTCCTTCCGGTTGTCACAGCCGCTCTGCCACAAGCTGGTCACAGTCATGCCTAGCCGGAGGAAGCAGCCATGCCATCGAGGTGCCAACCACAGACACAAGTGCTGACTTTGGAGAATATGAGGGTGACGAGAAGCTCAGCTCCAACCACAAATCCAGTTAGAGATGGATCCCTGTGGCCATAACCTCCCCTTCTTGCACAACTTCGCAGAGTCATGACTAAGTCGGAGGTTAGATAAACACCCCCAAATGCCAACGGCAAGGATGTGGGGTTAAGGGGACCGTTTGCCCTGGAGAAGCAGGAGAATGCTTAATAAATTTATAGCCAGCCAATAGGGTTTAGGAACACTTAGAATGTCTTAGCATATACATCACTGCTGTCTGTTACATCTGTCATTGGGTTCTGTCTCCTCAAAGTCCTTCAAGGCTCTTGATGGGCTGTGAGCACCAGCTGGCCCTCTGCTGAGTTACTTTACTTACTGTAGGGTCTTGGGAAGACAGCCTGATTGGTGGAATTCCCTAGAATGGGAACCAAGGTCTATACCTTGCCCTCTGTCTGTGTCGTGATATGTAAGGGCTGCACAGACTAGGACAGGTCCCTTAACCTCTCTGGGCTGCCACTTGTCACCTGCTTAATCAGAATCATGGTTCCAAAGCTTTAGGAGGTCTCCTTTCTCATCTACTGAATGAACTGTGGCATGGCTGGTCACAGGGCAGCACCCCGATTTTGCCCAGGGACTCCTCAGACCATAGACTGAAGACATCACCTCCTAAACTTCACCTCGTCCCTAGAGGACCAGGTTCTATTCCAGCGCTGAGACTTCCCACCTTGGCTAGGTTCCTCTGCTTTTCCAATAGAAGAGTGAGCCCCATCCAGTCCCCATGTGGGCCACTTCTCCGTCTGCTCTGTCCTGTAACTATCTACTGTCTCTTTGGCACAGAGTGGCCAGGAGTTAGTACAAAAGTGTTCTGGAAGCCACTTAGTATGCCAGTCCTAAGGGAGTTGGTCTCCGTCAGGAAGAGGCACACAAAGTCCCCTGAAAATGGGTGGTCAGAGGCTGGCGAGATTGCTCAGTGGTTAAGGCACTTTCCTGCTTTGACTTGAGTTCAATTCCCCAGTGCTCACCGAAAGCCAGATGCAGAAAGTGGTGCATGCATCTGAAGTTTCTTTACAGCGGCTGGAGGAGGCCCCGGTGTGTCCATCCTCTCTGACTATCTCTCTTCTCTCTATGTGATCAGTGGTTAAAGGTGTTAGGTTGGAATTCAGGTAACACCCTGGTCCCCTGCCCCAACCAGCCTCAAGGGAAGTTTCAACACCGAAACCAAAGACTACCTGTAAACAGGAGATAAAGCCCCCTCCCCACATGCTGTACCTGTGTCTGACAGGAAAAGAACATCCCTACCCCATTCCAGGCCACCTGGACCCTTCCCCAGCCTGGTATTCCCTAAAAGCGCTGGTCTGATTCTGCCATGCACTCCTTTCTTCATCTTTGGTGAAAGTAGCCCGGCAGCTCGCTTTTCCTCCTATTAAAGCCCTTCCTTCCAGAGTGGTCTTTCGCGGTGGTCATTTCCATTCTAACAAAAGGCACTTGCTTTCAAAGCTTGATGGTCCAGGTTCTATTCCTCAGTGTTCACATAAAGCCAGAGGCACAAAGAGAAGCATGAGGCATGAGTCTGCAATTCGTTTGCAGTGTCAGGAGACCCTGGTGTGCCCCCCCACAGTCTCTCTCTCTCCAAATAAATAAATAAATAAATAAATGACTATTAAAAAATAAAATCCGGTAGTAGTGGTGCACACCTTTAATCCCAGCACTGGGGAGGTAGAGGTAGTTTGAGGCCAGTCTGAGACTACAGAGTGAATTCCAGGTCAGCCTGGGCTAGAGCAAGACCCTACCTTGAAAAACTAAAACAAAAATAATTAAAGCAATAATGCAGGTCTTCTTAGCCTGTAAATGTTTGCTTTTCATCCTAAGAAGTTTTCCGCAGAGAATAAAGTGATCAGGTTTGTGTTTTTAACAGATTTCTGTAGCTACTACTGAAAGTGGGTTGTGGGGTGGGGATAAGAACGGTAGCAAGGGCTCTGCTTCTCATAGATGGAAGAAAGAACCCGGCCAGACACAACTTGTGGAGGGAAGGGTTTATTCTGGTTTACAGACTCAAGGGGAAGCTCCATGATGGCAGGGAAGACAACGGCATGAGCAGAGGCTGGACATCACCTCCTGGCCAACATCAGGTAGACACCAGCAGCAGGAGAGTGTGCCCAGCACTGGCAAGGGGAAGCTGGCTGGAACCCCATAAGCCCACCCCCAACAACACACCTCCAACAAGGTTCCGATTCCCTAACTGCCATCAGCTGGGGACCAGCATTCAGAACACATGAGTCTATGGGGACATCTGGATCAAACCAGCACAGCAATGGTGGCTCAGATGTTAGGTCAATATAACTAATGAAATCAAAATCATGACCTGAGCCTCTATCAAACACACACGTTTCCACCTTATCTTCCACAGTCCCGTCTGCACACGGCTCTCCATGGCCCCACTGACAAACCTGTATGGGGAAAGTTGAGGCTTCTTACATTGTTAGTATTTGGAAGATGGGGTGATTCAGGCATTTGTGGGTGACCATTGTCATCCAGTCATGCCAGGAGGGGTGAGCTTGCTGTGTGTGGCTGGGCAGAGGATTCAAGACTGTATTGCCCTTCCATATCAAGTTTTACTTCCAATGTTAATGATGTTTTTGGGGAAATCCCCAGATGTCAGGGCTTGAAAATCCTGAGGCAGCTGTTAATTGTGTCTTGGTTTTGTTGAAGAGAAAATGCTAATGAGTGCTTCTTCTGGGTCATATGGAGAATCAAAAATAGGAACTTGAGGCTGAGGGAAGCTGAAGGTTCTCAAAAAAGTATCAGGAACACCTTTTGTCACTGTCCCTTTGTGGCCACAGGACTTTCCCTTCCAATGATTACAGAGGTGATGAATCTCAATCCACAAGTCCCATGAAGTGTATGTGTCACAGGGCTTACAGGCTATTTCTTTCTCACATAGTTCTTTTTTTAAAAAAATTAAATGTTTATTCATTTATTTGAGAGAGAGAGAGAGAGAGTGAGTTTGGGCGCTCCAGGGCCTCCTGCCACTGCAAACAGACTCCAGATGCATGCACTACTTTGTGCATCTGGCTTTATGTGGGTGCTGGGGAATCGAACCAGGGTGGTTAAGCTTTGCAGGCAAGCGCCTTAACCACTGAGCAATCTCTCCAGCACCCCCCCACTTTTTAAAAAATATTTTATTTATTCATTTTCAAGCAGAGAGGACAGAGAGAGAGAGAGAGAGAGAGAGAGAGAGAGAGAGAGAGAGAGAGTAAGTACACCAGGGCCACCACCTTGTGGGTCTGGCTATGTGGGTCCTGGGGAATGAACCCAGGGCTTTAGGCACTGGAGGCAAGTGCCTTAACCACTGAGCCATCTCTCCAGCCCACACTTTTTATTTGAGACACAGTCTTACTATGTAGTTTAAGCTGGTCTTGAACTTACTGTGTAGCACAGACCGGCTTTAAACCTCCACCTTCCACCTCCCTGGTACTGGGACTATTCTCCTGAACCTGGTTGAGAGAAAATACAAGAGAGGTGGCTTTTGAACTATTTTTCTCCTTTAGCCACTCTGGCTAACGACCTTGAGAGGAAAGGGAAGTGAAAGCAGGCTTCGTTTTATGCCTTGACCACCTAGGTCCTGTCCTGCGTGACTTAATTAGCTGTCTTATCGAGAAATGGCAACGCATAACAGCATTAGCAATGGTGCCTGGTGCCAAAGCTTAGAGAAGACAGATGTTTCAGCCTGGCTGTCACAGTCAGCCACACGCCCCTGGGATGAATCGCCAAACAGTTTATGGGAGGAAAGGATTTATTCAAGCTACAGATCCAGGGGAAATCCCATAAAAGTGAAAGAGGCTGGTCCTCTTTCACAGGTCCAAGCAGAGAGAAAAAACCATCACCAACACCACACACACAGAAGAGGGAACAGGCCGAGGGGCCAAGAAGAGAATTTCTTCCCCTTTATATAGCCCTAGGGTGGGGTCTTGCAATTCTATTCCAGACTTAATGGCTTCCTAAGTCTCTGGAATTTTCTTCCTGCACTGCCCACACAGGAAAGGATGTTTAGTTCTAGCTTCTTTGAGCTTCTTTACATCCTGCCCCCTACTGAGAGGCTGCCGTCCTGTGAACATCCTCAGAGACCCACCCAAGATTACTTGAAAGGTCAAGTTGACAACAAAACTTAACCATCACACTGGCCTATTGCCATCCAGCTGTTTCTCAGCTGAGGCTGGGAGCCAAAAACCAAGATTCTAGGCCCATTAAGAAGCCACTTGGGTGTGTTCCCCCCAACTTCCAGGGCCATCAGCCGGCCTCCATCCATGGGCCTGGACACTCTGGAGCTGAGCGAGTCAGCACTGACAATGATTGACAGAGTCTTCTGTTACAAAATTCCCATCCCAGCTGAGTAAAAGCTGACTAGACAATGGTGTGGGAGGGAGGAGGGGAGTGGGCTGGCACACAATATGTACTTTTTCAATAACTTTAAAAATAGGGGTTGGAGGGGCTGGAGAAATGGCTCAGCGGTTAAGGCACTTGCCTCCAGTGCCTAAGGCCCTGAGTTCAATTCCCCAGTACCCACATACGCCAGACCTACAAGGTGGTGGCCCTGGTTCTCTCTCTCTCCCATCTCACTCTGCCTGAAAATGAATAAATAAATAAATTTTAAAAATAGGGGTTGGAGAGATTGCTCAGCGGTTAAGGCATTTGCCTGCAAAGCCTAACAACATGAGTTCGATTCCCCAGTACCCATTTAACGCCAGATGCACAAAGTGGCGCATGCATCTGGAGTCTGTTTGCAGGGGCTGGAGGCCCTGGTGTGCTCATCCTCTCCCTCTCTCTAGGGAATCGAACCCAAGTCATTGGGCTTTGTAGGCAAATGCCTTAACCACTGAGCTATCTCTCCAGTCCTGAGCCTTCAGGTTTATAGCTCTCTCTTGCTTCTGGCCCATTTTCCCCTGATTCACCCAGGTGTGAGCAAATTTCTGGGGTTCTGCCTTCCCCACCATGATGGACCACCCCCTCCAACCATGAACCAGAATAAATCCTTTTTTCCTGCATTTGTTTTTTTTTCAGTCATTTTATCAGGGAAACAAGAAAAATGACGAATATACATACAAATGATTTCTCACAAAATTTCCATTCAAATTTTTCAAATATTTAATTTATTTGAGAGTAAGACAGAGAGAGAGAGAGAGAGAGAGAGAGAGAGAGAGAGAGAGAGAGAGGAGGAGAAGTAGTAGTAGGAGGAGGAGGCAGAAGAATGGGTGCACCAGGGCCTCCTGCCACAGCAAACAAATCCAGACGTATTTGCCACTTTGTGTATCTGGATTTACATGGGTACTGGGGACTTGAACCCAGGGCCATCAGGCTTTGCAAGCAGTCTCCTTTAACTGCTGAGCCATTTCTCCAGCTCAATGTCCATTTTTAATATCTATGGAATGTATAGAAAACACACACACACACACACACACACGGGGATTCATTGCCCAACACACATACTTCAATGTTGGACAATATGCACATATAGATTAAATATATGTATATATTCCTCCTCCCCCATCTCTGGCAGTAAAGTTTATTCACAGACACAAAGCAGCAAACGTGTCTGACTGAGACACTAACCCGTGAAGCTTGTGGATAAGGAGGCGAGGCTGCAAATAACAGCACGTTTCACACACTGGTCCTGCAATTCAGTCTCTAATGGTGCTTTGCTCCAGGGAGCAGATTCAATCTCAGCCACAGGAGGGCCCCTGGTCCCCTGAACTGCCTGTCTGACACAGGCTGGGCATTCAGAGGAAAAATGAAGAGTAGACTCCGAATAGAATAACATTAATGTGTGTGTGTGTGTGTGTGTGTGTGTGTGTGTGTGTGTGTGTGTGGTGGGAATGAACTACTTGGCTGTCATCCAACATTTCCTCAAATTGGCAATGGCTGTGGGTGGCATTTTCAAAGTATTAGTTCAACTATACTTTGGACAAAAGTCCCAGGCCTGCACATGCAAAAATACCCTCTCAAGCCCTCTGCCCCCCACGCCAGTTCCCCCCACCAAGGAAATGCCACAGACTCAAGTGTGCCCTGCTGCTGTGTGACTGGGTGGGACCCTTTTTTTCTGTCACTGTGTCTGCTGGCAGGAACCACACGCTTATTTTCCTCTAGCCATTGGGTATGGAGCTCTGTCCAAAGGCACATGGCTTCCAACACACACTGTGATGATGGCTCATATCTGTCCCACCGACCCTGCCACACCACCATTCCCAGAAGCTCTGGGTTTCTGGAACAGGGGGGAGGAGGGGGTGTCACAAAGCTTTTTTTCCAGGCCCTAAGTTGTTAACTGCTCTCTGCAGAGTGATAGGGAGTGGAGTTGTCTGGGGCTAAATTAGAAGCTGAGTGGACCCGACACAGGTGGAATTGTGGGGTTTGGTAGGAGAAGGGACCCCGATTCTCTTTGCCTTCAAGAATAAGCATAGTTAGGCTCTGGCTGCTGGGACCCAAGCTTCCATCATCGTCCAAGTGGGGTGATACTGCTGAGGCCAAGAAAGAATTGCTTCAGCAGGGGGGCTCCTTCCTCTGAGCTCCTCCATGAATTTCAGTCTGACCACTGGGTTAACTTCGCCTTTCCACAGGCGGTCTGAGCAGAACCAGTTTCCCCATTAACTCAGGGCCTGCCTTTTATCGACTTCCAGCAACTAGGGGGGGACCCCAGTTCTGGGGACATCTGTGACCTGTTGTGCACTAATAGCTTGGTTCGGCTCCCTCCCTGAGTACTTAGTGTCAAATCTTAGGGGAGGGAAGTGTGAGCAGAGGAAAACCAGCACTATTACACGACCCCCGATGAGACCGCTGTGAGAGAATTAAAAGCTGCCGCCCTAGGACATTCTAACAGATGACATTGTGAGGTTGCCAAGGTAACCCACCAGGATACAGTTCCAGCATCTTTGGGGTTGTTGCTTGGGTAGACGAGGTCAGTTCGAGGTAAGACCCAGGGGTCTGTCTCTCCCCAGCTAGCCAACCCATGGCAGCTGAGGGGGAAATAGAGGCAGCTTTCTGTGCAAGAGAAGCAAATCCAACATTAGAACACTCTGGGTTGACCCCTGAATCTACACAGAACTTTAAAAGCTACTAATGACTCCAGCGGTTAATCCTCAGTGTTTATTACACATGTACCATGTGAAGGGGAGGAAACACTGGAATATACAGGAGGGCAGGCCACGCATTGTAGAAAATGTCAAGAAATGTAGGGGGGAATGTCATTTAAGGTATTTAAATAGGGGCTGGAGAGATGGCTCAGTGGTTATAGTACTTGCCTGCAAAGCCTAACAACTCTGGTTTAATTCCCCAGTACCTACGTAAAGCCAGATGCACAAGGTAGTGTGTGCATCTGGAGTTTGTTTGGCAGTGGCCGGAGGGCCCTGGCGTGCCCATTCTCTCTCTCTCTCTCTCTCTCTCTCTCTCTCTCTCTCTCTCTCTCTGCATGCAAATAAATAAAAATTAAAAAAAATTTAAAAAGACATCTCTCTCTCTCTCTCTCTCTCCTTTGTTTTTCAATGCCTATGTTTACCTGTGGACCCCTGGCTAGCACCTAAGTGTTCTTTCCTTTCACCATATAGTGACCATCAAAGGTGTTTAAGTAGCACAAAGACCCCTCCCTTTGGCTTCATAAACAGATTCAGGCTGGAGAGATGGCTAAATGGTTAAGACGCTTGCCTGCAAAGCCTGACAACCCAGTGCCCACATAAAGCCAAATGCACAAAGGGGTGCATGCATCTGGCGTTCATTTGCAGCAGCTGGAGGCCCTGGCAAGCCCATTCTCTCTGTCTGTCTCTCTTCTCTCTCTGCTTGCAAATAAACAAACAAAAATATTTTAAAAAGAGAGGGGAGGGGCTGGAGAGATGGCTCAGCGGTTAAGGAGCTTGCCTGCAAAGTCTAAGAACCAGAGTTCAATTCCCCAGTATCCACGTAAAGTCAGATGCACAAAGTGGCGCATGCATCTGGAGTTTGTTTGCAGTGGCTGGAGGCCCTGGTGTGCCCATTCTCTGTCTGCCTTTCTCTCTCTTAAATAAATAAATGAATAAATAAATACAATGAGAGAGAGAGAGAGAGATTGAACACTAGCCCTTTTCCTGTCTTCTTTTCTTCTAGGTGGCAAGCTTAAACATGAAGGCGAGGATGAAGAATATCGGGGTAACAGTGGCCAAGTGGTGGGGTGAAGAGTGAACCAGAGAAAGAAACAAAAACAATCCCAGGGAGGGAGATGGGGAGATACACAGAGGCCACTGTTACAGGGAAAAAAATCCCAGCGTGGCTCTAACAAGATGAATTCTCACAAACTACACAGAGCTCCCACACCCCCTGGGGGGTGTTATTAGTACCAGACAGACCTCATTAAAACAGGGGTGGGGGTGGCTAAACCAGCCCTTCACTCATAGGAGCTTCCAATGACTAGGAACTCCCTTTTTTGCCCACCCAGAGCAAGGTACTAATCAACTAGATTATTTCAGGTCCCTTCTGGTAGTGATAAATAATAATTAAAAAAAAATCTGATCGAATGCTTCTGAACACTTTACATTAACTCCTAAGGAAGCGCTGTTTGACAAATGAATGTCACTCAGGCAAGTCACACAGGAGTAAGGACAGAGACCAGGAGGCCACTCTGATCATTTGGCTTCTCTTAACCTCTGCAAGCGAATCTTGGCTTTGTTTAAATTGGCTCAAGAAGAAAGACTTATTTATTTGTGACTGTCAATATATTTATTTGCCACTGTAAATGAACTCCAGACACATGTGCCACTTTGTGCTTTCCGTGGGTACTGGGGAATAGAACTCTCCAGTCCTTTGGCTTTGCAAGCAAGTGCTTTTAACTACTGAGCCAACATTCTCCAACCCAGAAAAATCTTTTTCTAATGACCCATAACTCACACACCCTCACTTTGCTGTGTCCTGGAGACTTGACGTATCATCTCCTTGGACAGTTCCTCCTCCTACCCCAACCCCTAACCCCCAACCCCCAACCTTTGGGTACCTGGAGAGGAACAGAGGGCAGCCATGGATCCGTGGCACTGTCTCTCTCCGGAAGCCCTCTCCAAGAAACAACTTGGGCAGTACCCAGGAGATAAGACGCGCGGGGAGGCTCCCACCTGCGGAAAGGGGGACAAGAAATGGTCCCCTCTTGATGGCAGTCACCATTCCAGCATCCTGGCCAGGATCTAGGTGGGGGGAGAAAGAAAACTGGGGATGGGAGAGAGAGATCCGAGAGCATCCCAGTGTCCCCCAAGCGTCCTAGGTGAGCGAGGAGGAGGGTTCGCGTTGGGATCCCCCCTCCCTGGGCGGATCGGTTTTATTTTGATTATTATTATTATATTTTCTTTCTCTCGCTCCCCCTGAAGATGCCGCGCTCGGCATATTTTGCACATGAGTTCAGAGGAAGAGGAAGTGTAGCGGGCGGGCGGGCGGGCGCGCGGCGGCGGGGGCGCGGCGGAGCTGGCCGGAGAGTCGGAGCGCGCCCTGGGGTGCTCGGGGCGCAGGGCGCAGCGCACTGGGGAGGGAGCTCGGGCTCCGTGAGTGGGGGGAGAGGGGAAAGAGAGAGAGGGAGGGAGGGACCCACGCGCCACCGGGTGCCCGAGGGGACGGACGGAGCGACACGCCAGCATCGTCACCCCACCTCCCCAAACGCGCGCTCCGTCCCCACCCCGGCGCCCGCGCCGTCCGCGCGCACCGCCTCCTCCCCCGCTGCATGGCCCAAACTTTCCTCCCGGGACTCCGCACGCTGTCGCCGCGAGCCCCGTGCCTGGGTCGCCGCCGGTCCCCCGAGGAGGTAGGTGGACGCGCGTGGCCGTGGGAAGTGGGGGGGAGACGACCACGATGATGGGGTGGTGGCGCGCGCCGGCCCCTCCTGGTGGCTTGGCGGACCGGGTCCCTGGAGACCCCGTTTATGGCACCTCCTTGAGAGGCTGGGTTGTCTGTGCCTGGGGTCGGGAGGCTGCTCCGTGAAGCCTTCCTTGGTCCCGGTTGGATGGGGATGGGAGTGGGGAGCCATGGATGGGACTCCAGGGTTCGGGACAACTTTTTTTTTTTGGGGGGGGAGAAGGGAGTCATCCTAGCGCGTGGTACAGAGTCAGTTGGGGGGTCGTGGGTTCATCAGGCTCAGGGGTGCCTGGAAGGGCACAGATGGAGAGCTTTGAGGCTACAGGTGGGTCAGCACACGCTGCTGCTGGGGTCCCTGGCTCAGTCCCCCTCCTACACCTACCCAGCGAGGGTTCTATGGCTGGGTCACCCCCAGGGTGCCTGGGGTGCGCCCAGGGAGGTGGGCTTGTCCAAGAGCAGGGAAGTGGGTTTCTGGGGTGCGTCTTGGGAGGTGAGCTTGTCCACGCGAGCAGGGAAGTGGGTGCCCAGGGTGCGCCCTGGTAAGTGGGCTTTTGCCCTGGGCCCGAGGTGCGCGACCCACGCAAGCTGACCAGCGATGCGCTCTGAGCTTGGAGCTGCATTCGCGGGAGCCACGGAGATTCCGGGGTGCCCAGAGTCCCTGGCACTGCCAACGGTGTGTGTGTTTGGGGGGGGGTGTCTCCCGTGCTCTAATGAATCCTGTCGTCTCGTCTTAACCCACTTTCATGGGCACAGGGGACACTGGCATGGGAATGGGTCTCGAGGCAGGAGGAGGTGATGTGTATTTCCAGGCTGCTTGGTTGGCAGACATGGGCACCGCGTCCCTGGCCAAGGCCGGTGCCCTTCACCTTATCTCCGGCAGGGAAAGGAACCGCTTGGAGGCCAAGGTTAGAGCCCCAGGCGCGCTCAGCCGCCCCTGGTGGCTGTGGGTGTTTCCCAGGGACGCTGGGTGGTGTCAGTGAGTGAGTTTGGGGGCTTCCAAACAAACAAACAAAAACTATTTTGTTTTTAAC
This sequence comes from Zapus hudsonius, assembly GCA_004024765.1. Taxonomy (NCBI): domain Eukaryota; kingdom Metazoa; phylum Chordata; class Mammalia; order Rodentia; family Dipodidae; genus Zapus; species Zapus hudsonius. The sequence continues at coordinate 12,737 of PVHP010030095.1, forward strand.
AGTCTGGCACCTTTCTCAGTGAAGGAGTGGCTGTCCTGATTCCCAGCTCCAGCCCCTTCTGCAGCTTTCTCAAGCAGGCGTCTCCCAACAACACTGGCCACTGGGGAGTGTCATCTCAGGATAGGGGAAGGCCTTGCCAGGAAGGAAGCCCTGTGTAGTGTCAGCCACCTAAGAGGCCTGTGGGCAGGGCCACTCTGCACCCCACGTGCTCCCAGCAGCCGGGCATCCTAATTTGTACTTTTGAATGCTTGACTTCCAGGGAAGTTCAGGTGACCCCAGATGTCACCAGCCTCACAGTGGAGTTAAGCAACAAGCTATTTGGGGCTCTCTGAGTGCGTGTTCCTTAACCTCAGTGAAATCACTGTAACCTCACAGTGTCGCTGGCATCCTCTTTTCGCCTGCACTGGGGATTTCTGGCTGATCTGAGCCATTCCAGGCCTAGAGATGGACAGCCCCGCTGCGTGCACTTGTGGAACAGGGCACTGGTTATTATTATTATTATTATTATTATTTGGCTTCCTGGACACAGGCTAGACGGAGTGGAGTGTGGCACAGCCAGCTAATAGATTTGGCGCTGGAATTGAAATGGATTAAATTGGGGCATCCAAGATCCCTGATTTCTTTTTCTCTTTCTCTCTCTGGAGCAGGAATTTTTTTGGCTTACCTTCAAATAATTGCTTCGTCTGTAGAGAAACAGGCAGAAAATCTTTGGCCTGAGTGATGGAAGTCCCTGTAAAGCCACTTGGGTCCCTTGAGTCTTCAAGGTTCACCAGAGTTGAAACTATGTGACTCCACAGATTGGTTGAGCACTCCTATCTTTTTGGTTTTTATTTATTTGCAAGGGGAGAGAGAGAGAGAGAGAGAGAGAGAGAGAGAGAGAGAGAGAGAGAGAGAGAGCCTCTAGCCGCTGCAAACTTCAAATTCATGTGCCACTTTGTGCATCTGGCTTTATGTGGGTGCAGGGGGAAGCAAACTCTAGTTGTTAGGTTTTTCAGGGTTTATTTCGTCTTACAGACTCCAGGGGAGGCTCCATGATGGCAGGGAAAATGACGCATGAGCAGAGGCTGGACATCAGCTCCTGGCCAACATCAGGGGGACACCAGCAGCAGGAGAGTGTGCCCAACACTGGCAAGGGGAAGCTGGCCAGAACCCCAGAAGCCCGCCCCCAACAACACACCTCCAACAAGGGCTCACTATGTAGACCAGGCCGGTATTAAATGGAGCAATCCTCCTGCCTTTTTGCCTCCCGAGTTCTGAGATTACAAGTGTGTACCACCACGCATGGACACCATTTTTCTTTAAGTATAGAATAAAGCGTTGCCACGGTGACCATACAAATACCCATTGCAGGCTGGGCACAGTGGCAGGTTCTGTAATTCCAGCAATCAGGAGGTGGAGGCTGGAATGTTAAGAGTTAGAAATTGGGGTCATAATAAGACCCTGTCTCAAAAACAAGAGAAATGAGGGCCGGGGAGATGGTTCTGTGGGTCAAAGCGCTTTCTTTCTATATGAGCAGCAGGACTTGAGTTCGATCCTCAAAACCCATGTAAAAAGTCATGGTCGGGCTGGAGAGATGGCTCAGCGGTTAAGGTGCTTGCCTCCAGTGCCTAAGGCCCCGGGTTCAATTCCCCAGGATCCACGTAAGCCAGACACACAAGGTGGTGGCCCTGGCATACTCTCTCTCTCTCTCTCTCTCTCTCTCTCTCTCTCTCTCTCTCTCTCTCTCTCTCTCTCTCTCTCTCTCGCTCTCTCTCTCCTTGAAAATGAATAAATAAAATATTTAAAAAAAAAAAAAAAGTCATGGTCATTCATGACTGTAACATCCAGGCACCGATGGGGATGGAGACAGGAGGATTACTGGGGCTCCCTGGTCAGCCAACCAAAAAAAAAAAAAGAAAAGAGCAGTTGTAAAGTCAGTGAGAGACTCTGCCTCAGGGAAATAAAGCGGAAGAGAGAGAGAGAGAGAAAGAAGTGGTGTTGTGTGCATCAGCAAACACATGCATGCATACCCACCACACACACACATTACAATACTAGAAACACAGAAATAAACTATAAACAAGACAGATGAAAACCTATATCTAGACTCTAGAATCCTTTGCTATGTTGACTTCATTTTACGTCTGTCTTGTCTGTGTCTGTCTATCGGTCTGTCTGTGTGTCTGTCTGTGTCTGTCTGTCTGTGTCTGTCTGTCTGTCTGTCTGTGTCTGTCAGTCTGTGTCTGTTTGTCTGTCTCTGTCTGTCTGTGTCTGTCTGTCTCTGCGTCTGTCTGTCTGTCTGTCTGTCTCTGTCTCTGTCTGTCTGCCTGTCAGTCTATCTATCTATCTATCATCTATGTATCCGTCAATACACCTTAGTGTTTTATGCATTTTAAAGAAATTGCAGCTATTGGCACAGGTCATATGTAAATATTTCAACACACCTGTTTTGTTTTGTTGTTTTCAGTCTCACCCCCCCCCAGGGTTTCACTTTAGCCTAGGTTGACCTTGAACTCACAGTGATCCTCCTGCCTCTGCCTCCCAAGTGCTGGGATTAAAGGTGAGCTCCACCACACCCGGCTGAATTATATTTCAGAGGTATGCATATTTCACAGTTTGTTTATGTATTCCCCTGTTGTTACCACAAGGGTTATGTACTGTCTTTTGTAAAAAATACTGCTATGAATATTTGTGGTTGAATACCTAGGAGTGAATGACCGGGTCACAGAAGAGATGTATTCCAATATTCCAATATGGTGACTCCATTTTATGCTCCCACTGGGAAAGACTAAAAACAAGCTTGAGATTCTAGACAGGAAGTCACAAATCTATGTCTCTGTCCTCAGATAAGAGTATAGTTTAGTTAGTGGTTTTATGGGGCCAGACGACCACAGAAACTCTCGGACCAGCTGGGACAATCTGGAACATGTTTGTTTATTTTTATTAATATTTTATTTTTTAAAAAATATTTATTTATTAAAAATTTATTTATTTGAGAGAGTGTGAGCCAGATGGAGAGAGAATTCTCCCCCCCAGGGGCCTCCAGCCACTGCAAATGAACTCCAGACACATGTGTCACCTTGTGTATCTGGCTTTCTGTGGTTACTGGGAAATTGAACTCAGGTCCTTCTGCTTAATCACAGAGCCATCTCTCCTGCCCTTATTTTTATTTTTAAAGTATTTGTACTTATTTATTTGTAAGCAGAAAGAGATAGAAGAAAGATGAGAGAGAGAGAGAGAGAGAGAGAGAGAGAGAGAGAGAGAGAGAGAGAATGGGTACACCAGGGCCTCCAGGTGCTGCAAGTGAACTCCAGATGCACCAGGCTTTATGTGGGTACTGGGGGATTGAACCTGGATCATTAAGCTTTGCAGACAAACACGTTAACCCGTTAACCGCGGAGCTATCTCTCCTGCTCCATGCTTGTTTCTTTTTAATTTATTTATTTGAGAAAGCTAGAAACAGACAGGCACCCAAGGAGAGTGAGTATGGCCTCCTGTCACTGCAGACAAATTCCTGATGCATAAGCTACTTTGTGCATCTGGCTTTTTGTGGGTACTGGGGAATTGAACCCAGGTGTTAGGCTTTGCAAGCAAGTGCCTTTAACTACTGAACAATTTCTCTGGTCCAACACGTTGTTTTAAATAGGTGGATGGCACTGTAAGAAGACCCTGGACCCTGCCAGCATATGGGTTTAAGCTTAAATTATTGCAGAGGGTTTTCATCTTTAGAGATCTTCACAGATGAGCATTTCAGTATGGAATGTACCCTTGGTTGTGCAAGAATGATTGAACGCTTTTTGTTAAAAGAAAAATAACTCCCAAGTCCCACAGAATTCCACCAAATTTCTGCTTAGAAACTTATGGAGGAAAGTCGGGTGTGGTGACACATGCCTTTAATCCCAGCACTCAGGAGGCAGAGGTAGGAGGATCACCGTGAGTTCAAGGCCACCCTGAGACTACAGAGTGAATTCCAGGTTAGCCTGGGCTAGAGTGAGACCCTACCTCAAAAAAAAAAAAAAAAAAAAAAAAAGAAAGAAAAGAAAAGAAACTTCTGGAAGGCTTCTGACCCATTGAGCTTGCTGATGTGAATGTGGAGAAGATACCCCTTGGCTCTGGCCAGCATGAGCAGTTTGGCTGTGCTTGCTTTGGGGGGCAGGGCCAAGTTGGGGGTTCTGAGACCAAGACCAGCTTTTCAGTGAAAGTGATTTGCCCTCTCTGTGAGAAACCACCTGGACCTGCCCGAGAAAATGGGTCTTTAGACCCTCTGTCTGTGGGACTGGCCACAGGGCCTGGCCCGGCTGGTTCAGGACACAGGAAGGGGGTCTCTGTCTGCTGGGACCGAGGCTAGAATGCTTACATGTCTTCAAGGTGTCCTGGTGCTGAGCAAGCCTTGGGGGAGTTGGGGGGTAGATGACCCCTTGGTGCAGTCTTGAGACATTGGATAGGGTCTGGTCACCAGACTTGCATAGTGCCACCAAGGTCAGGGGGACATAGTAACTATTAGATCACTGGGTGATGGGACCCTTGGGGGCTGGCAGTGGGTGCCAGGATGGTTTACTGAATGTCAGTTCTCTCTGGCCCAGGGAAAACTTTGCCAACTGTAAACCTCATTGTCGTAGCACCATTTTGTTTTGTTTCAAGGTAAGGTCTCGCTCTAGCCCAGGCTGACCTGGAATTCACTCTGATGTCTCAGGCTGGCCTCGAACTCACAGCGATCCTCCTGCCTCTGCCTCCCGAGTGCTGGGATCAAAGGCCTGTGCCCGGCTCTATTTTGTTTTATCAGAGATTTTACTGTTGTTATTAAGTACCAGGTGCTAAGAGCACTGGTGGGCACCTGTGCACATGGATGGACTCAATGTCATTTTCAAGAGAGCGAGGGCCCATCCGATGTGCACTTGAACCTGGAGGAAAACGGCGCCCAGCAGGTTCATCTGCCCTAAATTCACATTTTTGTGTTTCTGAGACTTTAAGGGGGGAGGGAGAGGCTGTGACTTTCTGATCTGACAAGTGCAGGAGACGTGAAGCCATAGTTTAATGACTCTTGTCAACTAGTAGAAAGAAGTGACAGGAATCGGCACAGCATAGTCACTTTCTTGAGCATTTCTTTTGGGTTAAGTCCGCTGAGTTTCACACTTCTGAGGCTCGTAGAGGAGTGTTGGTTTTGCAACTGGGTGTGGTGGCTCCTACCGGTTAGCACTTGGGAGGCAGAAGCAGGAGGATGGAGAGGTCAAGAGGTCAAGGCCAGCCTGGGCTATGAAAATCTGTCTCAGAAAGAAAGAAAGAAAGAAAGAAAGAAAGAAAGAAAGAAAGAAAGAAAGAAAGAAAGAAAGAACGAACACACTACTTTGGTGATAATTTAAGGTATTATTTATGGGTCCATCAGAACTATGATTTCCCCACCACCACCACCAGGTAAGGGTCTCGCTCTAGCCCAGGCTGACCTGGAATTCACTATATAGTCTCAGGCTGACTTCAAACTCACAGCATCCTCAAAGGCATGGGCCACCATGCCCAGCAGGATTGTGATTTTAAAAATTATTTATTTATTTGCAAGCAAAGAGAGAGGGACATAGGTGGGCACACCAGGGCCTCCTGGATCTGCAAGCACAACAGACACATGTGCCTACTTTGTGCATCTGGCTTTACATGGGTGCTGGGGAATGGAACCCAGGTTGTTAGGCTTAGCAAGCAAGTGCCTTTAACCGCGGAGCCATTTCTCCTGCCTCAGGATTGTGAATTTTTTTATTGGGACTGAAATAATGTCACTATTCAGTGTGGGTGTCCAGCTGGGTTTCAGCATGTGTTCATCAATGAGTAAAAATCAGGTAAAGCCAGACCCGTAGATCCTCAAATGCAGTTTCTACATCTCAAATGTCCGGAGCCACATGTGGCCCGAGGTCTCAAAGCTATCCAGAGTGTGACAGTCACTACCAAAGCTCTGCGGGACAGTCCCACAAGAGGTTTTTTTTTTTTTTTTTAAACTGACAAAGAGATACATTTAGCCAGACTTTTTATACCTCTTAAAAGATTATTTTTTTTGGGGGGGAGGGTTGTGCGATCGTTTCTCTTCTTCACATTCTTTTTTTTTTTTTGACATAAATTTGAGTTTCTTCTTTCTCCTGGGCCCCCAAAGGGGCTTTCATTATTATCATTGCATATTTTATCCAGATGCATTCTTGTAAAAGATCTGTACAGCGGGCGATTCAGAGCCCCTGCTTGAGTCCTGTTAATACCCTCACTCTTCAAATAAGAACCCTGTTCAGCTTTTAAATATGCATTTGTGTGACTTGCTCCCTACCTGGGCTGGATTCAGGAAGAGAAATTGTTCTCAGTTGGACGAGATCCAAAGAGCTAGAAAAATCGGGTCACATTCTGCAGGGATGGCTACGTCCCAGGATTGAGGTGGAGAGACATCATTTGGGGGTACTGGAAGGCTTGTTTGGGACTGGAGAGATGGCTCAATGGTTAAGGCACTTGTCTTCAAAGCCTAATAACATGGGTTCGATTCCCCAGCACCCACGTAAAGTCAGATGCACAAAGTGGAGCATGCATCTGGAGTTTGTTTGCATAGCTAGAGACCCAGGTGTGCCCGTTCTCTCTGTCTCTTCTCTCGCTCTCTGCTTGCAAATAAATAAATGACTTAAAAGAGAAGAGGAGAAACCAGTCCTCAGGGGTCCATGGGCAGCAACGCAAGGCAAGTTACGTTTGCTACTAAACTCACTGACTTTATGACCTTGTACCCTAAAGCTTTCCTTAGCGTCTCCATCCAAAATGTCCCATTTTTCCTTGTCCCCAAGGCAGATCTCAGGAGTCAGTGTGGATCCTTAACAGAGGATTCTCAGCTTCTGTAGGGACCTCGGGTTCAACCCCAGGAATGGGGGTTGGGGGAGTACCACATGAGCTCTTGTTGGGGCTCTGGCCTCCTGGCTTGCCCTGAAGGGTTTGGGCATCCCAACTCCCACAATCCAGTGAGCCAGTTTCTTAAATGGAATCTATCTGTCTAGTGATCATCTGTCCATCTGTCCATTCTTCCATCATCCATCCATCTATCTATCAATCTTATCTATCATCTATCTATCTATCTATCATCTATCTATCTATCATATATCTTTATCTATCATCTATCTATCATCTATCATTGATCTATCTATCTGTCGATCGATCTGTCTATCAATATCTGTTTGTTTTCCACATCTGTCTGTCTGTCTAATATCACACACGCACACCCCTTAAGGATTCTCTCCCTGGGAACCCTGGCAGATTCCAAGGGTCCAGGTGGAAGGAAAAGATACCAGCTGGAGACGAAGTGGAGGAGAGGCCTGGCATCACGGGAGGGCTCTTGCGTACACACAGTGTGTCTTCACTCTGGATGCGGCTGGCCAGGGGAGGTGGCTCAGCACTGCAGGCTGGACACTCTGAGTTGTGGATGTGGAACAGGAGAGGGTGGGAATTGGGTGGGTGAGAAGGCCAGTTCCCGGAACTGACCTTGGAATGGCAGGTGGGCTGAGCACATGGAGAGATGTTCCCCAGGACTGGTCTCAAGAATGGTGCCCAGAGCTGTCTTGGGACATGGCGCAGCCTCTGTCACAGGAGGAAGAGCAGGCTGGGTGGGCAAACTGTCCAGTTGGAAAGTTTTGGGGGTGGGGGGGAGAGATGGCTTAGCAGTTAAGGCACTTGCCTGCAAAGCAGAAGGACCTGAGTTCGATTCCCCAGGACCCATGTAAAGTCAGATGCAGAAGGTGGTACATGCATCTGGAGTTCGTTTGCAGTGGCTGAAGGCCCTGGTGTGCACATTCTCTCTCTCTCTCTTTCTCTCTCTCTCTCTCTCTCTCTCTCTCAAATAGATAAATAAAATATTTTTTAAAAGTTTCAGAGGGAAGAGTTTTACTCAGTTCTTCAGGGACATTGCCTAGAACTGGAGGGGATGATGGGATTTTTTTGCCATAGCCGAGGGAGAGAGTAGCATGTATGCATTTTTTTTATTGTTTGTTTATTGAGGTAGGGTCTCGCTCTAGCCCAGGCTGACCTGAATTCACTCTGTAGTCTCAGGGTGGCCTTGAACTCACGGTGATCCTCCTACCTCTGCCTCCTGAGTGCTGGGATTAAAGGCGTGCGCCACCATGCCTGGCATGTATGCAAATTTTTGAGTTCATGTAGCAATACTGTATTGGGGTTCCACATGAGGTCATTCATGGAATGGTTGGGGGGGACAACAAGGGATAGTTTACACGAGGAGAACCAAGCTCAGTATCTGCCTGATGCCATCCTTAGTTTGATGTTAGTGTCGTCTTTGCAAGGCGGGATTTGGGGTGCTTGCTGAGAAAACGAATGTGGAACGGGAAATGAGGGTGGTGGTGGTTTCTCTCAAAGTGTGACTTTGAGGTTTGGGAAGCTTTATGGTGCCCAGCTTCTGATACAAGTTGTCAGTATATGACTGGAGTTACTTAAGAGAGCAGAGTTGTTGTTTTATTTTAATTAAACGTATTTATTTTTTATTTAAATTAAAAAATAACTATTTGTAAGTAGCGAGAGAGAAGACAGATAGATAGAGAGAATGGGTTCTCTGGTACCTCCAGCCACTGCCAACACACTCAGATGCCTGTGCCACTTTGTGCATCTGGTTCCACAGGATACTAGGCTTTGCAGGCAAGCTCCTTAACCGCTGAGTGATCTCTCCAGCGTCACAAGGGTACTAGGCTTTGCAGGCAAGCGCCTTAACCACTGAGTGATCTCTCCAGCTCTACAAAGGGTGCTAGGCTTTGCAGGCAAGCTCCTTAACCGCTGAGTGATCTCTCCAGCGTCACAAGGGTACTAGGCTTTGCAGGCAAGCGCCTTAACCGCTGAGTGATCTCTCCAGCTCTACAAAGGGTGCTAGGCTTTGCAGGCAAGCTCCTTAACCACTGAGTGATCTCTCCAGCTCTACAAGGGTACCAGGCTTTGCAGGCAAGCTTCTTAACCACTGAGTGATCTCTCCAGTTCTACAAAGATACTAGGCTTTACAGGCAAGCTCTTTAACGCTGAGTGATTTCTCCAGCTCCACAGGGTACTAGGCTTTGCAGGCAAGCTCCTTAACCCCTGAGTGATCTCTCCAGCTTCACAAGGGTACTAGGCTTTGCAGGCAAGCTCCTTAACTGCTGAGTGATCGCTCCAGCTCCAGGTACACTTTATTTCTAAGGGGCCAAGTTATCAGGCTGGACATAGTACATTTTGGGGG